>PVIC010016213.1:0-34206 GCA_004025085.1 Thryonomys swinderianus | reverse complement strand
ATAAATTCCTCGAAGGCAAGCAGGTTTTGTTATTTATCTTACTCTTTTATATAATTCTATCACCATGCTTATTAGATAGCAGATAGTGAATATATGTATTTTGAGCAATTAATTGAATTTAATATTAGAAAGTCATAAGAAAATGAGGCATGAACAATGGAACTGTCCCATGGACTTCAAAGAATATATGAAATGGATAGTGAATTCTTAAATGGATCTAGAGCTCCTGTGTATATGAATCCTTTTAAAGATAAGAAAGACTCCTAAGTTTCCACGGAAAAATACAGAAAGGTCGCAGTTACCCTGAAGTTTCTCTAAAGCACTGCTATTTCTCTACAGGTTTCATTGATTTCATCGTGGAACCCACTTTCACTGTGCTCACAGATATGACTGAAAAGATCGTGAGTCCATTAATCGATGAAACCTCCCAAACAGGTGGGACAGGACAGAGGCGATCTAGGTCAGTGAAGAATTTTGGGGGCCGAGGTCCAGCTCGTATATGAGGGTAGAGTCCTCCTGGGGATGGTGGTGGGATTTCATAATGATGTCTGCTTTACTTCCTTCTTAGAAGGGCCTTTCTGCATCTTTCCTTTTCTCAGAGGAATTAAAATTGTACTGTGCACACACTCCAGCTGCCCAATAAGGGGTGACCGAATTGTGACTGTTAGGTCCCTGCTACCCACCTTCTCCCAGCTTTTACCAGCAGCAGCACCAGTCACTGTACTTTTACCTACTGTTCCCAAACACCCCCAAAAGATAGTAACACTGATCAGAGGTATTTTTTTGAGTGGCTCTTCTCCTATATTTTGTCACAGTTACAGAAAGATTATTAATACCCTTTCTATTTCTCATCATTTTTTAGTTTGTTCTTTGTTTCTTTTTAAAACATTTTATTAGTCCATGTTTGCAGCTCATAATAATTACATTTATAGTAGGAAGTTGCTCATTTACATAACACATGTTGATTACAAGAAATAAAACTGACTTTATTTCTTAATTTAGGAAGAAAATGGAGTAGAGAAATAAAATCTGAGTGTTTTCAATCACCTTAATTTCCTCATCAGAGAAAATGTGGATTATAATTCTTACAGCTTGCTTGAAAGATCAAATGAATTGAGTGTGTGTGTGTGTGTGTGTGTGCGCGTGCACATGTGCGTGGGCAGGTTCTAACAGAGGAAGTGGTAGCTACAATGAACCTGCCAGTTAGTCTTGATTGACAGTGTTACTACTACAACTAGTACTGTTGCCGCCGCCACACTACTGCTATTGCAGCTACTGCCAGTATTGCTATGACTGCTACTGTTACTAGTACTACTCTTGAGTGCTGCCTCTGCATCTCCATGGCAAATGTAGGTTTCCTCACATAGGAGAAAGACCATAGAAAGAATTAGAAAAAGAAAAGAAAGAAGCAAAAAGTAAACAGGGAGGAGGGAACCCAAGAGGAAGGTTAAGACACTGGGACCCCACAGAGGCTCAGGATGGTTGAACTCCTGTTAAGGTTGCTAATAAAGGACAGAAGCTCTGTCCTGGCCTTGCAGTCCCATGGCTCTTGAAGCACTGATTGAAACTCTGCCTATCCAGTCTGCTTCCATGGTCACTTTGTTGTTTGTATTCAGATCAGTCAACCTATGAGAGCACAATACTTTGTTAGAAGGCTAGTACTTTCTGACTTTGCAAAGTCACCTATTTAAAGGCCAAAGTACTATGCTTTTCAACCAAGGTCATTTGTGTGACCAGTTGAAAAATCTCCTAAGCTTTCTGTACCTCTTCACTTTCTCCAAGCAACATGAGGATATTACCCCTTCTCTTTTCTCTAGGAAAATAGGATCAAAATAATCCTGAGTCCAGAGGAAGGGTAGAGTTGGAGAGAAAAAAGACCAAATTACTGGGTAACTTGAAAATGTAGTCATTGTAGAAGCATGTGGAAGAACTGTAGAACAAGTAGAAGTCCAAGTTCAAATTCATTTGTTTTAGTGAATAGAGAATTTCATGAGAAAGGATTTTGATTATGAAGAGAACAAAAGGAAAGACTAGTCAACAGAGAAAAAACCAAGAAATATCAAAGCTCAGAGAGTGCAATGTTGATATTTTTCCTGTTGGAAATTTGAAATTTTCACACCTGTGACATATGGGAAAAATACAATAATTACAAACATCATGATCCAGAAATTTCATGGCAGTGACTCAATGAGTATCCATCAATTTCTCTTGGGTTTGCACATTGCATATATTTTTAAACACTAATGTTCCTTTTTGTTGCAATTTGTGTGTGTGTGTGTCCTTTAGTTTGAACAACATCAGCTCATCAGATGCAAAGCGATCAGGTGTCAAGAGCTCTGGGTCAGAAGGAAGTGCCCCCATCAATAATTCGGTCATCCCCGTGGACTGTAAGAACTTTAAAGCCACTTGGACGGAGGTGGTGCACATCAATCGGGAGAGATGGAGAGCCAAGGTGCCCAAAGGTAATTATGCTAGAGAAAGCAGTCTTCCAGGACACCTATCCAGTCAACTGAGCAGCCCCCCAGAAAGCAAGGGGTTATCTTCCCTCATTCGTAGTTGCTGCAAATAAAGCACAATTACTCAGGCTACTGAAGTTCATCAAATATTATAACCTCTCACCTTTGACCTTCATTATGTCTAATACTGAGTACTTGAGAAAGAGAGGCAGCTCTCCAGCCCTTCCAGCATTGAAGTCTTTGTGTGATGTGACTAAACTCCTTTGCCCTCTTTGCAGATTCTACTGGTGATGAGTGTTACTTTTTTGTGGTTTCTGAACCATCTTGTTATTCTCATTTCATGTCATGTCTTACAACTGTGAGGATTTTATTTCTTCTTTTACTTTAGTAAAGCCCACCAAAAGTCGTGTTGGCTGTTATGGTAAGATACGAGGGACTTCAATTTTCCTATCTACATTTTTATTTTGTATTCACAATTTCCCTTAACTTACTGCTCTGAACCACTTTTCTGAGATGGTGTAACTTACAAATAAACAGAAATTCCCTGAGGCAAAGGCTATCAAAGTTTAATCAAGAAAAATTACTGCTTGTGGTATTATACACAGAAAAAGATAGAAATCTTGGATTTTTTTGAAGCTTAAATTCATTTGTTCACACCTATATTTGTGTTACTTGACCACGTGCTACTGACCACATACTTCATGATCAGCATGCATATTGTGGTGAGTGTGTTTAAGGAGGGGGGTCTATGTAACAAAGTAACAATATAGCCTGAAATGTGTAACTAGAAAGCCAGGTTCCAGGGAAGGACACAGAGATAGATGTTCTTGGAGCTCAGTGAAGGGACCAATCCCACGGACTTGGCAGTCAGTTTTTGCTAACATGGATTGTGTGCCCACTATTTGCTAGGTTTTGTGTCTATTAGATGAGTAGCAGACATTCATGTCTGTAAAGTTCATGGTACTGTGGCTGAGGAGGAGGATGGACTTCATTACAGAGTTTTATGCAGAGGAAAGATAGGAGTGTAGTAAAGGCTTTGTGCTTATTGGCAGCACCCTCCAGCCCTAAGCCCCTGGCCTCAAAGCACTTCCTCTCCACACTCAGCACATGCACTGTATGCTTCAAGTGTAGCACTTTAAGGAGAATAGAGGTGGAGCATGGTGATGGTGATACACTCCTGTGATCTCAGGGGATGGTGGGTTGGATGCCAGCCTGTTTCAAAGCAGAGTGGAATGGTGAATGTCTTGGTCCATTTTATGTTGCTATGACAAAATGTCTGACGGGATAATTATAAAGCCTGGGTTATTATAAAGAGTAAAAATATATTTGACTCACAGTTCTTGAGGGTGGGAAGTCAAAACACATTGTCAGCATCTGGTGGGAGCCTTCTTACTGCACCTCGGGAGGGGAGCCGAGGAAGTGAGTTTGCTTTCTAGAAAATCACTAATGCCTTCAGGAAAGTTCCAGCCTTCAGTGAGCATGTAAATTTGGGGATTAAGTTTCCAAATGTGAAATTTAGGGAGCACATTTCAGTCATTGCAGTGGAAGTGTGCCGACAGTCTTGGTCCCCAGACATCAGTGTTGGAGGGCCTGCTTTTAGTGTAGGAGAGAAGCAGTTTCACGATTGCAGATATTCAGAGGCAGACACTGTGACTCGGCCACAAAATCCTGTCCAAGTGGCTTCTCATTTTAGCTGAGGCAGAAGTTTGCATTCATAATTTTTTAGAAAATAATTGGACCTTTATCATTTTGGTACAGATGTTGCAACCTGAGGTGTGAAGGGAGCTGATACCTCTTCCATTTTTTAAGTGTACTTTTTCAGAGCTCATTCAAATGCTTTAAGCATTAAATCTTCCCTGTTGGCAGGCATTGCAAGCAGTGATGGCAGCTACTGCATCATTTTAAAAGGAGTAATCTCATAATCAATTACGTTCATTACACTTGAAAACACAATTCCTGACAACATGCAATTTAAAGAAGTACTTCAGAATAATTTGTTTGTAATTATCTGGCTTACTTAAAATTACCTGCAGAAACCAGTCACCTGGAGAAACAGTAGGTGGCTGCTTTCCTAAAGGAAACTGGCTCTTCGAAAAGGACCAGTAGGGGCCAGAGATTTAGCTCAGTGATTCTGGCACCTGCGTAGCAAACACAAGGTTCAATCCCAGTAACCACATACAACGATACCAGGCTTGATAACTCACGCCCACCAGCAAGCAGTACCACACACCACAGTGTCAGCCATGGTAGCTCACGTTGAAATCACAGCACTTGGAAAGCAGAGTCAGAGGCAGGAAGACTGCTGAGTTTGAGACTTGCCTGGGCTACATAGTGAGCTCAGGGCCAGCCTGAACTACAAAGTGAGACCCTGTCTCAAAAAAAAAAAAAAAGACAAGTGAAGGGCTCATAAATTTTGAATATATTGTGTATGCAGATAAATAAGCTTAAGCTATATTAGCAACATAAAACACCAGAGTTTGTAGCCAGGGCTTTAAGGTTACCTGAGGTTCACCTAAAGGAGGTATCAGAAATGAGAACAAGGATAAGTTTGAGTCATTTATATTCAAATGGATGTACCTTCAGGACATACTCATAAGTGAAATAAATAGGTCACAGACCTGTAAATATTGTATCTTTTCTCTGGTATGAGAAACTGAAGATATAAATGAGCTCTAGAATCTAGAGTAGATATTGTGAAATAGAAAATATTAAAAGGGAAATGGGGTGTAAGGGTAAGTAACAAGGGGAAGAAAAATATGATGGTAATTTTAAAAAGCAAAACAAAGCTTATGTATATAAAGGGTCAGGGTTGTATAGTGGGTAGAGGAATGGGAAAAATCAGAATTAAATTGTGTCATATGCTGGTACAAATTCTCAATATTGTGTGTGTGATCATGATGTGTATATATACCAATAAAGATTCAAATTAAAAGAAAAGATTTCACAAGTGAAAAAAAAGAAACGAGAACAAGGAGAGAGGAGATGAGCTGAGGTCCAGAATATGGGTTTTTGGCATTTTGTGGAAAACAGTTTGGCTATAAAAGCAAATTTTAGTTAGTGGTGAAAGGAAGACAAGAATTCTCAATTTGTAAGATGTCCTTTGGCAAAGTCATCTAGGTTCTTTGTGGGTCTGTTGGAGAAGATATTACACATTACAATGTTGATGCAGAAGATAGAAATAATATGAAAACCACTAAGAACAGAGCCTGCTTGTGGTTAACAGATAAATGGTTTTTAAACACATGAGAAGAGAATGATAGCAGTTGTAATGTGAAGTTAAGATTCATTTTCTCCTTAAGAGTATTACTTACTGGCTGGGGGTTTAGCTCAAGTGGTACCGCGCCAACCTTGGACACACAAGGGTCTCAGTTCGATCCCCGGAACCGGGGGAAAAAAAAAAAAGAAAAGAAAAGAAAAAGAAGAGTACTACTTGGCTACTGTTAAGGAGAAATGCAGTTTTAATTTATTTTTTGTGATGGTTAGTTTAACTAGATAATCTCAGGCTGATTTTGTAGTTTTCTTTCCCCTCACCAGAAGATTCTGATTTTAGGAGCACCTGCCCTCCATAAGGCATATAAACATATATTGTTGTTAGAGTAACTGGAGTTGGGATTGGATCTAAAGTCTCAATTTTATTGGCCAATCAGGTTTACAAAGCTTCCCAAGCCAGAATCCATAGTTAAGAAAGATGTGGTCAATGTTGAATAGTTTTTACAGTTTAAATCTCATTATGCTAACCAAAGATGTATATTAGTTTGTGAATCTGATCTATGCTTGTCATTTTCCATTTAATATTTAATATGTATTTTCTGCATAAAAGTTTATTTTTAGGTTTCAAATGCTGAAACATGAAACAAAGAAGGAAATAAAAATCACTCATCACCAGAATTCTTCAGCCATGTTAAGATTATTATCGATATTATTAGAATTATTGTTAAAATTCTAAAGACATTCTTTTTAATTTACTTTACTAGGTATATAAATAAAATTTTTCTCTTTTGGGACATTGAGATAATAATAGGATATTGTTTTGTATTCTCCTTTTTTCCATCATGAGCATTTTATTCTGATTATGATGATTCTAATTTAAATGTACATTGTACAATTAATACCATGATCAACTGGTTATTAGATTGCTGTGAACATATAAGTTCAAAAGCCTTTGAGTTTGCTTCAGATTATTTATCTAGAATACATTTCTATATGTGGAATTCCTCTGTCAAAATAAATGAAAAGTTCTGCAGTTCTCAATAGATATTGTCAAATTTCTCTTTGCGGACTTTTTAAAAAACAATTTTCTCTCCCAGTTGGAAGTATAGTGAGAGTTCCTATTTCTCTTTGCTATTTCCTCCTTTATTTTTTCCCATTAGAAGGTTTACATTATTATTGACTCATGATATATAGTGAGGATAATTGTCAAAGTCTTACATTATCTACTGTATCCATTATCTACTGTATTATTATTTTTTTTTTTGAGCAGGGTCTCGCTTTGTAGTTCAGGCTGGCTCTGAGCTCACTATGTAGCCCAGGCAAGCCTCGAACTCAGCAATCCTCCTGTCTCTGCCTCCCGAGTGCTGGGATTACAGGCATGAGCCACCATGCCCGGCTACTGTATTATTTTTAACAATAAGCTTTGCTAGTTTCATTGCACATCATTAATATATTTTTCTCATATTTGAATCTTAATATTGATTAAAATTTTCTGCCAGTTAGAGCACTTCTCAGACCAGAATTTTTAGCAGGTATCTATGGGAACACATCTTGAGTTCTTAAATGTGCTTAAAGTGCCTTTCTGTTGTTCTTACAGAATAAAATTGAGAGAGCATACATTAGTATATTGGTTGATTTCTTCCATCAGTCTCTAATCTCCTTTTGTCTGTTTCTTTCCTTTTTGAAGATAGTGTAAGTAGACATTTCAGAAAATTAAGTCAAGGAATAACAGTCCAAAAGAATTTCAAAACTAAGGAGGTTATAGAATCATTATTAAGAAATTTTCTCTGAGGTTGTGCAGATATTCAGTGGAACCAGCTCCCTGTGGGGAGGTATGCAATTTACAGAGTATGAGAGTGACTAGAGGGAATAGATGTAACTCCCAAACCCGCTAGATATCTGAAACATTAGTCTGTGCTCTCTAAAATCAAAGAAGGAATTCTAGGAATAATGGTGGTTAAGAATAGGAAAAAAAATATTAAAAGAGAGCTTCTGTCTAAGAGGCCAGAATGGGGACTGGAAAGTGGGCTGCCAGCTCACCTTGCTCCTCAAAGATGTTTTCTGGGACAAAGCCACAAGGTGAGGCAGGTTCAAGACGGGCCAAAACTATAGTCAACTAGTAAGAGTGCAAATATGGTCCATTTAGGTGGTACTGATCAAAGGAAATCATAAGGTGGAGCAAAACTATAATCAACCAATAAGATTACAGCAAGAATAGTCACTTAGGTAATAAGAATTAAATGGGCATCAAACAGGGAAACAAGTCACATATGACCAAGGATTTTCTGCAAGAACTGGGTCAAGGATCATTGTTGGAAGATCTTGGCTTCCAACCAAGTGTTTGATACCTGTTTAGAATATCAATCACTGCTATTCATCCTTAAGGGAAGCACATAGATGTGGTAGTTCATCTTCTTTTGTAGGGTTGTTTTCAGTGAATATGTCCTGATTGCCCTCCATGTTGGCTCTTCTAGGACCTGTCTAACTGCCTACAAGATACCTAATTGACTTACCTATCTACAGTAAGAGCTGTGTGCCTCCTTAACTCTTTAGCTGTTTACTACTGACCTCTTTTGTAATGATTCATATCAATGATGATCGCTTGAGTTGAGAAGTAAAAGGAAATAAATTAGAAAATTTGCATTCACAAATCTGAGACTCCTGGGTTGTGGAAAGAAAATTCCAGGCCATTATTGGGACCTGGTGCTGTGTACATGTTAGCAGTTTCCATGTAGTTTTTCTCATTGTAGGAGAATTTTATCAATACTAGTGATTGTATGTTGAAGTATAAGGGAATCTGATTGCAGTGGGATAAAAAGCCTTCCTACTGATGTGTTTTCTTTATTCTCATCTGCATATTTGCTTGTTTTGGGCTCCTCGTTTGGAGTAATATTCATGGGGATACTGTATGGCTGACTACCCTCCAGTCAGTTACCTCAGACCTGAGCCCGTGGTAGAAATCAAGCAGAGAAGCTGAGCAGCATAGCAGACCCAGTGCCTGGAAGATGACTGACTATCACAGTGGGAGGAGCTGCCCAGCGGGCAGGCTTGAGTCTGATCTGATCATGGTGTCCTCAGAGCAAGACTGTATGTTAGTTTGTTCATTTGAATGTTAATTGCCTGCTGTCAGCGCACTTGAGCAAAACCAGATTTCTATCTGGAACGCTTGTTTTTCTACACACCTCCCTGCTAGATCCCATGGAAAATTGGTCTGACTCAGTTGTCAAGTGCATTTTTCAGGCTCCAATATTATTTTATGGCCTTTCGTAGCAAACCAGAATTTAACATCTGTAGATTTTATCACAATTATTTTCACCTTGGAAATATTTTGAATGTTGAATGTTTGCTCTGACTTCACTAGAGATTCTGTGATGGGGACCGTAAAATATTTTCATTGTTACTGAGTATGGATAGCATCGCCTCTTTCTCATCTGTTTCCCTGTCTGTGTCATAAGAGCGATCAGCATTTTACTCACTTACATGAGGAGTTAAGGAGGTAAACATTGGCCAACCAACTCTTTCTGAGTAAGATCTGAGAACCTGGATATTTTTTCATACTTTACTACGCCAGTCTATATTGCTTAAAATGAAAGATGTGAAATAAGGGTGAATTTTCATGGTGAGTGTAAATCACAGCCTTGGCCTACACCTCCTGGAATCAGAAAATACTTTGCGAGTGTGTGTTGTGTGCAGATGCTGAGGCATAATGATGAGGATGACATTTGACCCCTATCATTAGAACACTGAGGAAAGATGACAGGAAGCTTGAGGATGTCATTCTGTGGCCCTGTGGTCTGATGAGAATGTGTCTCCATCTTCTTTGAGAGCATTCTTTTGCTTTTTAGTTGTAATTCTCTGTAGAAATCAGAAGATATGTTCACTGGCAACTAATTACATTATTTACAAATAACCCTTTCCTACCATTCCAATGTAAATTATAAATGCATCTTGTTGCAAAGCAGAACGTCATGAAGTACAGAATGGCAAATATTTAAACTTCAAATGTGTCTCAGTCTGTATTGCACATTGGAATCCTTTGAAAAAATTGAAATTATTCTACCCTCGCCCTTCTCCCTTCAGAATCTGATATAGTTTGTGAGGTCAGGTCATTGTTTAGGATGAATGAATAGCTGCTGGGTGATGGGTTGATGGATCAGTAAGAGGGAGAATGAAAATGTATGCCATAATATATTAAGGACATTTGAAGTAATCTAATATACTATCGGGACAGGTAAAACAGCCATATACATGTTACTCTCTTGTAGTCAGCTCCATCAGACCATCTCCCAGACCCTGCATGCTCTGAGCCCTGTCTGTCCTTTGTCATCTGACCATATCATCTATTACTAACCCGTTCCTTTCCAAATCTGCTTTAGCCACAGTGGCACCTCAATGTCATTTGAACATAGTAATGCATTCTCACCTCATGGACTTTGCATTTTCTAGCTCTTCAGCCTAAAAGGTTATATCTCTGAATTATTGTATAGTCAGCTTTTCATTATTCTAGACTTAGTTAATTTCCACTTTTTCAGGAAGCCTTTTTTTTTTTGTCACCTTCCTCCCCGGTGTTCTTCCTCCCCAACAATATGTTCTGTCATAACACTCTGCCTTAAATTTTGGCAGTGCACTTCTCACCATTTGAAACTATCTAAGTCATTTGCTTATTTAATTATAGTTTTTTCCATGAGTGTCTTGTCCACTGTTGCATTTCTACCACTTAAAATAGAGCTTCACAATATAGATATTCAATAAATAGGTAATCAATGAATGAACCAGTTTCTCCATATATATTTGACCTATACAGTTATGGTGTGCTGTAGACTAAGCACAGAGCCAGCCCTTTCTCTCATCAGCTTAATTGGAAAGAATGCTGATATCCTGTCATTAAAGGGAAGGACAGAGCTTGGACACCTGCCCAATGAGAGGACAACTGAAGACTTTGTGTGTTGGCTGGTAAAGTTTAAATATCCTGGCCCTGCTTTTCAATCCACAGTAGCTCAAGTTTGTCATATCCTAGTGGAAATTATTTCTCTTGACTTTTTGTTTTGTAACCAAATTTTTATGTTTAAACACTAGTACCTAAGCAATCCTACCAGAAATGCCAATTTTTACTGTGGCCGGGAAAGTGTTGTCTCTGCACCTCAACTTCTACATGTATGAAACAGGGTTGATAAAAGTAGCTATGAAAGGTGGTTGGAAAGATGAATCTAACTCTCAAAAAAGCACTTCACCAAATACCAGCATAGAAGAAAAAACAGAAGTTATTATTATAGGTCCTATTCCAATACCAGTTCATTAACATTGTCCCTATTTTTTTCTCCCTGCCCCTTCCTCTAATTCATTATTTGCAGAAATTACACTTTTATAAACTTATTTTGTGATACAAGCCAATCTGACTTGAAATAACCATAAAATACCCAACAATTCTCAGTGAACATCTCACATGATTGTAGTGTATTAATTCTCAGTGCAAATCATTGTTGTTTTCTTTCCTCCCAAGAGGCAATTCTCATAATGGTGTGATCTCTTTTTCTCTTTTCTCTGCCTTCCCTAACTCGCCTCGGATGCAGAGGAGAAGGCCAAGAAGGAAGCTGAGGAAAAGGCTCGCCTGGATGCAGAGGAAAAACAGAAGGAAACGGAAGCCAAAAGCCAGGCTGAAGATGCTGCAGCTGGCAAGGCTGAGAAGAAATCTGGAGAAAGTAAGCTTCAGGTCCACGGAACACGCACAAACAGAAGTGACAGCCCTCGTGCAAAGAATCCCAAAGCCGAGAAGTGGCCAGGAGAAAAGCAACAGAATGGTGAGCAGAATTTTACTGGCTGGTGAAAAACTCTTTTGAGGTGATGCGAGTGGAAACTTTCACAGGTTAGCCCCCTGCAGGACCAGACTCCCCTGAGCATCCCAATCCTGCTGCCCCCGCCTTACTGGAGGTGATGCCACAGGATCCTGTCAGAAATAGCTGCCCCTTCTCTTGTCCCTTCTCTCAGGGACACCTTTCCAATCTTCCCTACCTGCCCTTCTGGTGCATATTGCTATGAACAACATCAGCACAGCTCTGAGAACTCACTTCCAAGCGGGTGGGTGGAAAGCCAGTTCCCAAAGTGGGCCAGGCCTCAGGGTCCAACACTCTGCAGCCATGTACCTGTGCGTGTCTGAATACACACATTAGGGTAACTGGCCCTTCTGGTTTGCCCAGAACGGAGGCTTTCCTGGCACCCAAGATTTTGGGTACTAAATCCAAAAGTTAAAGGAAAACTTGAATAAGCTGGCCACTGTAACATGTAGAGCAATAATTGATGATTCCTTGTATTTAATGAAAGATATTTGTCAATTAACGTTAGGTCAAGCACTGTACAAAGCACAGGGGAGTTAGAAATGGAAAGGCCCTGGGAAATCCTTAATGTCATAGGAGATATAGTTATCTCTATAAACAATGCTAGTGAAATGTAGGCAAGTAACAGCAGTAATGTAGCTGATAAAATATCCAGAAATCATGTTTAAAGAAGGAGGCTAAGCTTTGCCAGCACCGATGAGATAAGGTAAGTTTCAGAGAAGGCTTCTAGGGGAGCTGGGGTCTGGGCTGCGTTTTCAGTGCTCAGATTTGCTGGTCAGGAGGGAGAAAGAAGCACTTCAGCCTGAGAGAACAAGGTGAGCATGGGGTGTGGAACCGGTCCCCCTATTTAGGGATTGGTTGAAGAGGTTGAGAGTCTCTACAACTTGTAAACACCAGGTTGGGCCAAGTAGTAAGGTGGCTTTGCAGATTTAAATCACAGATGTGCCTCCCCTTGGTGGCCTTGGCCAAGTTATGTAATGTTCTGTTTTCATAAAACACACACAGTAACTACCCACAGCACTGGGTTCTTTTGACCTTTCAATAATAATCATAGTAACAGAACAACAAAGACAGTAAAAGCAAATAGCATTTGTTACTACATAGTAGACACTGTTTTGTACTCTGCCTTCTCATACTCGTTCTCACCGTCTAGTAGGGCCAGATGATTTGCTGTAGCTCATGCAGGATCCTGGTCGATGAGAAATAGGTAGAAAATTCCTAGCACAACATTCTCCAAGTATCTTCAATATTAACATGCATGCAACATGTAATCAGAAAATAATATTTAATACACTAGTGAAGATAGCTCACATCATATTCCAGGAACTTTGCATAAATAGCTTTAGTTAACCCTCTAAGAGGCAGACACAGCAGTTGCCCCATGGGTCCAGCCCCACAGAAGCCTGATTCCAGAATCTCTTACTAGTTTGCTCTGAATTCACATGGGTTGAGACCATAATGTTAAGTGAAATAAATCTGACTCACAAGCTATGTATGGCTTCTTTTATGTGAGAAATTCAGTGTAAAAAATTTTTAAAGTAGAGCCAGGGATTTGGCTTAAGTGGTACCATGCCTACATGGGAAGCAAAATGGGCCCAAGTTCAATCCCTAATACTGTAAAAAAAATGACATAAAATAAAAAGTAAAATGACAGATAGATAATAGGAAAGAGGGAAATAGACCCTTAGCAAATGGAAAGAGTATCTAGAGATGGAACAGTGGGTGAGGAAGGAAGGGGATATAAAAAGGATTAAGAAGTTTTATGTACAAGCACCAACTACCCACCATGGATGTGTTCATTAATTAGTTAGAAAAAGACCTTTAAAAAGTGCCATGGTTAGAAAAAATACTCAATTTAATTAGATTTTATAGTCTCCTGTAGAAGATTTAGTCACACAAGCATCTCTCCTTCCCTCCTGATTACTAACCAAGTGAGTCATCGATGATGCCAAATCAAAGCCAGTGGCTGGGCCAGGGATCCAGCTCAGCATGCAGTACCTACCTGGCAAGTGCAGGACCCTGAGTTTAATTCCTGGTGCAGAAACTCCCAGTTATCAAGGTACTAGCTCCAGGGCAGACTTGGGGACAAGGACAGTTCTCCTGAGCACACTACTTCTGGTCCCACGGACCCAAGCTGAGCAGAGTTGGGCGGGTGCAAAGACTTCCCCCCTCAGCAGTGAGAGCAGGGCTTTGGGTTTTGGGGAAAACACATCTCTTAGGAGAATAGAAAGTAGGGGCTTGGTTTTCATACTCGGCTTCTGCTCTTAGATAAATCAGTATCTACAAAGGAGCGACAGGAAGAGAAAAGAAGGATGTTTCTAACCTGATTTTTTTGTTTGTTTGTTTTGTATAGCAGGCTGAAAATGTCCTTCTCAGTAATTGTAATGACACTACTATTTCTCAAATGCTTAATGAGCCAGATATTATATTTGAGATTTTTAGCTCATATTCAAATCATTTAAAATCCTAACAACTCTATCAGGTGGGAACACATATTCTCCTCTTGTAGACAGGAATACAGAGACTCAGAGAAGGCGAATCACTTGCTTAAGTCAAACTCAGTTGTTTGTGGTCTTCATCTTACAGTCTCTTACCAGCCTCCCCTGAATATTTTCCAGGTTTGTTGCTTTTGGAGGGTGGCTACTGGAGAAAGAGGACGTTTAACTGTTGTCCAAAAGAAGTTTATAATCTTCCTGCTCCATGGGCTGTGCACTTTGTCTATAGTGGGCCAGACTATAAATATTTTAGGCTTCCTGGGCCAGATGAGCTATGTCGCAACCACTCAAAATTGCCATTAGGGTAAAAGAAACCACTGATGATTCATAAGCTAGTGAGTGAAGCTGTATTCCAGTAAGGCTTTATTTAAGGAAATTAAAACTAGAACTCTTATCTAGTGTTCATGTTGCAAAATATTCTGTTTTTTTCTCTGTAACCTGGTAAATGTGCAAAGGGTATTCTCAATTTATGGGTTGTACATAAGCAGGTAGTGGGACAAGATTTGGCACCCAAGAGGGAAACTTAGGAACATAAACAAGCTGGTCACAAGGAAGGTTATAAATTCTACACAGAATGAGGATGGGAGAGTAATTTGATTTGATGATAATTGTTGGGAGATCCAGAAAGACAAAACAGGAGCTCAAGTCTACACCTAGTCTGACTTGTCTTCAAAACTGTTTATTTCTCCAAATAAGCAACAATCTACCTTTCCCTTCAAAATTAAGTATTTAATGAGAAGTGGGAAAAGAAATCAATTTAGAGCAATAATAAGAGAGGCTGATGGTGGATGGGGACTTTGTTACAACAGCCTAATTAAAATGATTTATAACTGCCCAGAAAGGCTCTTTGGTTTTCCCCTGTTTATTGAGTAGCAGCTCCTATCAGCCATTACTCTTAAGTACAACCGACAGGAAGTTACCTAATGGGTTCTCTTCAGGAAGCATCATCAAACAAGCAGATATCACTTTCCCAGAACCCTTTTCTATGGGTTGCCCAGGCATTTTCCAGGTTAGGACTGAAGGACACTGACTGTGGAGGTTCTAGAAGTTTGGTCTCCTTTTGGTAATTACGGGACCCTCTGATCTGTTTTCCGTCAAAGCAATGTGTTCCTTCAGCCTCCCCAGTACTGGCTGAGAAGACAGGCTACATGTGCTACTGGCCAGCATCCAGCGCAGCAAACCATTGAAATGCTGCTTTTTCAAATATATTCTTCTCTTGCTGTAGTTGTGAGTAATGCTCCAGGTCAGAACTATCCAGAAGAGAGAAAACAGAGCATTAGCTACATGATCACTTTTCTGCAGGGAATTAATTTGACAACAGGGCTTGAGATACTTGAGTTTATCTGTACCTTCTCCTAGTAGGAAAAACCCAGTACTTGGACTGTTTCATGGAATTTTCTAAGAAGCTTTTCTCTTCTGCTAGTGGTGTTAAGGGAAGATGGTTATGTCCTGCTCTTAAATCCAACTTGCTTTGCTCCTGACCAAGGAAGATAACCTCTTCTCAGTGCTTATAGCTAGTTCATCCATGTTAGGTTTGAGAATGACAGAAAACTTGAGGAGTTTATTGACTTTTAATTTAACTTAGAATTTGCACAAGATTTGTTGAATGTATCATCACAACCAACAGTGGCCTCAAATTATCCTTAAATAACCATTTTTTTCATAGGTCTATGGGCCAGAGTCATTACAAATAGAAACAGTAAATAGAAACTTGAAATCTAAAACTTGAGCTTTGCCAATGAAAATCTTTGTAGATTCAAACCCTTTTGTTTGCTCTGTGGTCCTACTTTATCTGTGCCTTGGATTCATGGTCCATAAGATGGAGATGATAAGATATTTCAGGACAGTTCCCTATAAATAAGCAAAATCTGTAAGATTAATGGACCAGAAGGATATTAATTTGTACTTCTGATAATTAACTTGATAAGTACTTATGCAATAAATAAATGAAGCTTATGCTGGCAAAAAAAACTATTAAAATAGGTGGGTGGGAAGGGAAAAAAAAGAATTGAGGTGTGTTCTGTACACGTGTCACTTCCCTACAATGGATATAGTTATTATGTTCATACTAATAACTATAACTGTAACTACTAATATATGTTAAAAATTTTTAATGACTTAATTTTAAACAAAAAATTGGAAACAAAAATTCCTGAAATTTATGGTTCTTTCTAGCTTTGAAAAGCACAAAAAAGATACTTTTGTTATATGAATATCATGGTGATTATTTGTGACTTCTGCATGTAGTTGCCATGAAGATGCATGAAGTAATTTACATGCAGTGAGTAAAGTTGTGTATGGCAGAATATCAGCAAATGCTGTCTTTACGCCTGTTCTCAACTCCTCAGTTTCAACCTTTTGGAGGAGCATCCATTTTATTGCCAATGACAAGTTTGTTTTTTTGAAGCTGCTATTCACTGAAATATATTTCTTTTTGGAAAGAAATTGTTACTGTATTTTCAAAAAGAGAAAGGAAACCAAATGATATCCGACACTTGGTTTAAACTCAATCTATGATAGTGTCAGGAACATTTTGCCACCAGGGGGAGACCAGGTGTAAGGCTGAACTCAGAAGTGAGGCCTGTGTTGAGACCTGTGGCTGGTGGAGTTGACCAGACAGACTGACCAGTGTTTGACTAATGTGCCAGCAAGGAAGAAAAACTAAAATTTGAAAAAGCCCTCAATCGTTCAGTTAGTTGATTATTCAGTAAACATAATTTAGTGAAATAATCTTCTATGAGTTTTTCGATTTTCCATAATCATGTCTATTTTGGTTGTTTTGCTGTTGTTGTTAATGTTGTTTTGTTTTTGTTTTGTTTTGAGTCAGCATCTCACTGTATAGTTCAGGCTGGCCTTGAACGTACTATATAGCCCAAACTGGCTTTGAACTCACAACAGTCCTCTGGCCTCAGCCTCCCGAGTGCAGGGATTATAGGTGTGCAGCCCCATACCTGGATCAATATTGTCTTTAGAATCGGCTGCCACAGAGTTTTAAAAAGATGAATTTCTTTTCTCATACACACATCTTTGAAGCTCTGTTCACTCCAATTATTAAGCTCTTCTTGCTTCAGTAAATGCATAGTATATACGTAATAATGAATTCTTGGCTTTATGCTGGCTAAAAATAAAATTGCCATTAGCTGAATTGGTAGAAAACATATCCAGAACTCCAAAATAAGGGTGGAGGAAGGTACACATGGCCTTTTAATATTGAATTGACCTGTTATTGCATAGAGCTGCCTAAAGATTATTATATTATTTTATCCTACACAAGGGCTAGCACTTTTTACTTTTTTTTACTGTCCTTCTTTATGTAAAAGACAAGATAGAAAATGTTTATGAGCTACATGCCTGCATTGCAGCTATCTGACTTTGTTATTGCTGGTGTGGAAGCAGCCACAACTGTGTGTCATGAGGGGCCTAGCAAGATGCCAGCAGAACTTTTTTGACTTTGCTACGTGTCTTGTGAACCATATTCTGCTAATTTTGATTGGAGGGTATGGTTTTGCTGTTTACTCTTAGATCCATGTAATGTGAGGTTATACATTACCTTTGAGGTTTTTGATGAGGGACGATAATGCCAAAGGGTAAAGTTTTAGTCTCTGTGGGATGTAAACTTTTCTAATTTAATCTTATTTTGACATATTTCTAAAATGCCTCTAAATATCTATTCTCTGGTAACAAGTGTACAAACCATTTTGCTCTGGTTCAGAATAAACCAGATACAGCAGAAAATACATTCGGTATTTACAAACTTTACATACATTTATCATTATGTCTGTAAGTCAGATGCAATGATCTTCATTTTGTGGAGGAGACTGAAGCATAGATATGCTAAACAGCTATTCATTGGTACAACTCAAAGTTTTTGTCATTCACCGTGTAACTTAATCATTTTGCTTGGAAGATCAACATCACTGACTTTAGTACAAGCCTGTCTGACAGGAAAATTCAGTCTCAATTTTTTTATTTTTCAATTTCCAGAATTCAACATGTGGTTACAAAAGATATTTACACTCAGACACATACTCTCTTTCAACTAGAAACTATGCTGCATTTTTTTAAACCTTGAAAGTTTGAAAGATATTTATAACATCTCCCCCTCAGCTGTATACATGTACTCTTTATCATATTTATTACTTCCAGGTGATTTGAAAGATGGTAAAAATAAGACAGACAAGAAAGATCACTCCAATGTCGGAAGTGATGCAAAGAAAACAGATGGTAAGAGTATCATTTCCATTACATTTTTCCATAAAATGTGTAATTATGGTAAGCTCATTAGAAACATACCTAAAACTTGAAGCAGTGATTGTTAATATATTCTTATAGTCTTAAAAACACTTTGCACCGGGTGTGGTGGCTCATGCCTGTCATCCCAGCACTCGGGAGCCAGAGACAGGCAGATTGCTGAGTTCGAGGCTTGTCTGGGCTATAGTGAGCTCAGGGCCAGCCTGAACTACAAAGTAAGACCCTGTCTCAAAAAAAAAAAAAAAACACTTTGCTATATTTAGAGAGTACTATTATCTCTTTTTCAATTTATAAATTATTGTTATACCTTTTACCCTCCACCGTTGTATCTGCATTATATATTTTTTGTTTTTTTGTTTTTTCTTTTTGAGACAGGCTCTCACTATGACTTTCTCCATTATAAAAGACTTCTGTACTCTTCTTTTTCTCGGTTATCTACTTTTTTTGTCTTAAACTTTATAAAGTCAATTCTGGACTTGCTGATTATAATGAAATGGAATAAAGCCTACTGCTACTATGTTTATGAGTTTTTAATCATGTATTGTTTTCATATGTTTTAACTTTAAATAAGTTATTACTTTTGGCAAAAACAAAACTAAATTTATGTTCAGTGTTCCATGAGAAATGCTGTGCGTAATTATAGAATATGGTTTGGCCAGTAGGGACAGGTTCTACAGACCATGGGAAGGCAAAGCCAGAGGGAACCTGCAATGGGAAGTGTTTGAGGCATGTTGCATTTACTTCTCATGAACAACATTCCACTCCTCCTGAAACTGAAAATTCAAGACAGAGTACCCTCTGTGCTTTGATATTGAGAAACATTCTGTCTCTTTCTGTATAAGCACCAGTTTTCCAGTTGTCACATGGGCTATTCCTTGACTATCCCTCCATGTATAGACATGAAAGGGAAGTTTCCTGTGAATGGCATTTGTTAGGAGCTCCTCTCTCTGATTCATTTGTCCAGGAGCAGCCATTTTGATGCCAATGTTTTCTTTAGAAGTTAGTCTGGAATACCTATGGAAAACAGGTGCTAGTACTATGTTGGTTGAGGTAAAAGAAGAAATCTATATACAACTCCTCAACATCTATAAAAAGGTAGCTGCCCATTCAGCTTTTAGCTGGAAGCCACGACAAACTGCTATCTTTATTTATAGGCATAAAATCTGTTTTCAAATCTTTCCTTCTAAGAGCACTCAAAGAATTAGCTCCAGATGTCTTATCACTGAATTTTTGTGGAGAACTCATACCTTCAGTTTTTCACCAACTTCCTTATGCAAACAGAAACCACTTACCTCATAAGCGTGTTCTCTTTGAGTAATTGTAAGAAATGAATTGTAGAAATGTAGAATAGAATTCAGAATGGCAGGCTCTCACCCAGACTCTCATATGGGAAAGCTTTATCAAATACCAGAGGCTCTTTTCCATACATTATTAAACTCAAGTCAAGGCAGCCCAAGCCAGAAAATGGGCAGTGGAAGAAGAGCGTCAGCTATAAACCCAGGAACTGAACACCTGCCCCAGCCTGCATCCTGCTATTTGCACTCTGATCTGGATTTCTATAGCATAGAAGTCCAGGATAAATCAAATCCAAAAATCTTTTAAAAGGAATTTTCAATCTTGTGGAAAATTTTTATTAGTCTGTAGATAGCTACTATAATATCATTATGAAAAAATTGGTAATATATTATTATTATGTGGATATTATGGGTTACATTTTATCACCTTCAGGGCCTTTTATTTTATTTTATTTTATTTTATTTTATTATAATGTCCCTTTTGACTCAATTGTTCCCAAGTATTTAGGAGATTGAAATAATTTATGGGAAGATGATGAAATAGATCCCATGTTCTATTGCACAAATAATTGTAAAGCTTGATTATTTAATGAGGATTGTTGTTCCAGTAGGGCCTTTAACAGGCTTCAGTCAATAAAGGAGAGACAAGCTGTAACATCTAACTCCTTTCTCTCCACAACCCTAAAGCCCCACTGCTTCAAGAGAAACCTAGTGTGTGTCAATATACTTGTACACAAATGTAGGCACAAACAACTTTGTATTTGACTTCATTGGTAAACTACGAGGACATTAGTGATCATCTCTGGTATAAACAAGACAGTAATGAGCTTTACTGTAATAAACTATTTAGACCTTTACTAGAACTAAAGCTAATTTTTGGGGTCATGAAGTGTAAAAGATTTTGTTACATCTTATCTAACTTTTCTTTTTGCCCACTAACGGCTTCTGCACTAAAAAACCTTACAAAGCAAATGTATACATTAGTAGATATGTTTATTTTTTATACTGAATAGCAATAACATTTTGAACATTTCTTTTACTATACCCCATTATGTTTGCTGATGGGGGAAGAGATTGATTTAAATTTTCAATAATCCTACTCCCAATCATTGAAAACCATTGGTGAATGGCACTCTATAATTTTTGAGAAAGGGTATCCAGGTGCAATTTATGCCCACTGTGATCTAACCCACTATGGTTTATTGTTGTAGCATTGTAAACATTCAGAGAGAAACTCAGTTGGTTATTCCCAACTCCCATGACCCTGGGCACGCACAGAGGGAAAGATGTATGCTGAAATAGTAAATTATATCTTGATGTAATGACCACAGTGCAGGTCCACATTATCTCTGTCAAGCTACTAGAAGCACTTTTTAATACCCTGAACAAATCATTTTCTAACTGACTTCAAAGAATGGTTGTCTTTTGAAAGTACCTTGCTTAACTCTGGGGAGTAATGTACTAACATAAAACGGTCTAGGTCTCTGAAACAAAATTTCTCTTAGTGCCTAAAGTTTTCCATGGTTGTTAGGACACTTGCAGGGTACCACAGAAATGAATTCTTTTCAGTGCATTCCTATCCATGTTCGGCACAGCCTCTTGGACCTGCCTCGATTTATTATGGTTGCTCAACAATACAGATCTGACCTTCACTTTATTTGATCCCATTAATAGAAATATAGAAATAGCCAGCCTGTGTGTCTCTCAAAATATTAATTATAAGTAGACCTTACATAGTTATTAGCCACATTTCAGGGAGGGAGTTCAGCTGGAGCTTTTTCTTCATTGAACATTCATTCTGGGAAGCAGAATGTTTAATGGATATTGGTTCATGAAATTTAATAGTAAGCTTAAATAGGGGAAAGAATGGATGAGTGATAATCTATGAATGTCTGCATTTGCCAAATAAATAACAAGAACTGGACTGATTATGACAAACTGGAATATCATAGCACCTATTGCTACCATTGGCCTGCCAAGAAGAGTTACTGTGGATCATCTTGTGTTCCCTGTGTCCTGGTAGTACAAGAGGTCCTCCTCTATGGCACCTCTTTTCTAGTCCCCTTTTTGATCATGTATTCAGCCATCAGATTTATAGATATTCTGGAATAGATTATTATTCATGCTCACTTTTTTTAAATTGAATTCTTTATTGGTACAATTTATATACATCTCAAAATCACATATAACATTGGGAAATTTGTACCAGTATATGCCACAAGTTAATTCTCATTTTTACCCATATCCCTACCCACTCCCCCTCCTCCCCCCTTTATACATGCTCTTTTATTTTCTTTCTGTATCATATTTATTCCTGTTTTCATGCTCACTTTTAGTCAGCCTTCATTGGTTTTCTAGGCCTTAATTTTGATGAAACTTTACAGTCTTTAAAGTAAGTGTTTTCATTCTCATTATTACTTATCCATTCTAGCCTATCATATTTTAACAAGCTCTACACACTCTTAATGATATGCACAGATTACATGATATGGAAAATAGGCCAAGGATAGTGTAAATGTCTGAGAATGCTATCTTCACCTTGCCCTTTTCACTCACACCCAAGTCAGTACCACCATGGCAATAACCTTGACCCTTTCTAAGACCCTTAAAATTAAACTTATAAAACTTTATTCCCTAACTGTATTTAGTAATGATTGATTTTTACTACACATTGGACATTGGTCATCCCCTAAAGTCAACATTGACTGACCTGTGACAGTCTTTAAAAATAGCTAATTCCACTGTTTGAGTTTTGAGTTGTTCCATCTCCAAGGATTAGAAACTTTTTAGTTCTGTATTCACCTATGTATTGACATAAAGTAAGAGTATTTCTTTAGTGAAGGAATTACCCTTCATAGGAAAATCCAGCAACCTTGTGAGTTATTTTCCATGAGTATCAAGGAACCAAACATCTGGAGTCTCTGAACCCACTAAAGATGAGTCATCATAAAAACACACATTCTGATTAATATCCTATTTCCTTTAACTGTGTGTCCATGAAAACTCCTATGACCCTTTTATTTAGCATTTCAACAGTAGGTAAAAGCCGTGGTTTAGCATGAAGAGGATGAAATGTCTACTTTCTAAAAGTATTTCTAAACTGTTTTCTCAAGTGGTTTAACAAATCTCTATAATTCCACTCTTATGTCCCTGTCAGAAGAAAACAACAAAAAGTTGTAAAGGAAGAGGAGAACTACTTTATTTGTAGGTCCCTGTTATCTGAGGCCATCTGGATAGGACCTCACTAATTAGACTCTAAACTGTTTTGTTGCACAAACACTTTTAAAAATATATTTAACTGTCATTTCTGGTTAATTTTGGAATCTGTGCTGTAGAATGACTGAACAGTAAGAGTTATTGTGCATTTAATGATGCTGAAACCCAGTATAATTGGTTTTGTAGGTGGATTTGGGGAAAATCTATTAACCACTCTCCACTTGAGTGACAAGTGATCAGATAGGACAAACCTAAAAAATCTACTTGTTCCTTTTTAATGTGAACTTTATATTCTGGGACCAAGGCCTGTCACTCATGACTCTAGCACCGATGAGTCATGGTGAATGAATCAGAGCAATGAGCTCTTTGCTTACAAGCATCCATCTCAAGCAGATGCACAATGAATGTCCTTGCACTCTTCAAGGAGGTATATAATGGATATCCTCATGATAAATTGTAAAGGAAGAAGGTAGCATGTAGCTACCACTGACCTTTTGTTGGGTTTTGTTTCTTTGAAAATCTATATGAAATATCAAACCAGCAACTCAAATTATACACATACACATATGTACACACATACATATGATGTTATGCAAGATTATGAGTTTAAAAAAATCAAATTGTCTTGTACTATAGAAAACTTTTGATGTTAATTCATTCTTTCTAGTTGTAGCCATTTAGATCACAGTCTTTTACCAAATAACTACATCGATGAAGTACTGAATGTAAATGTATTGCATTTCTTGTTAATGACAAAATTAATCTTTCAAACAACTTTCCCTTATAATTATTGGAATATAAACTTTCATTGCTTCACTCTATCTTCTAGACATTTTGATAAGCTCATAATGTACCACTGTATTTTAAAGAGCCCTGGTTTGACAGAGAGGATTAAAATTTTGGAACTGCTAGGGAAAAAGTGATTTTTCTATTTTCCTTAATAGTGATTCTTAGTAATCATGAAGTAAATATTTACTTTTTTTCAACCAAGAAAATTGTATTTTGTCAGTCTATACAAATCACTGGAGAAACAAAAGTAACAACACATTTGCAAAAAGAAATTCTTATTTATAAAATTCTGGAAAACAGCAGCTACCTCTAGCCAAAGCCAGGACCTAGGTGTGTCTACATTGTTAATGCCATTTCTTGCCTAGACACCCATATGCTCAAAGAGCTGTATCAAAATGCAATTTCTATCACATATTCCAGCTTCCCCATCCAGATTTACTCTTATCATTCTCTGTCAAAGAGTACCCTGATCTAAAAGTGATGACAGCTGTGCTCTAAGTATTACCAGGTACAGTAAGTACATTGCTATTTTTAATCCGTAACCCAGAGTGAAAACATGAAAGAATGTTTGTTCTTCTTTCTTTCATTCTGAAGCATTTGATGCTTTTCTAGACCAACAAAATTGAGAAAAACAAGAACAATTATATATTCCACATCTAAAATCCAAGCTTTGCCTACTTGCTTTGAAGACCTTTCTTAGGTTTTATGGTCCTAGCTTATTATTGGCTTGAGAGATTCAAACACTACAGAAAAGAACTCTCCCTTGTGGAGAAAATGGTTAGTTCTGCCCTCACCTGCACCTCTGTGAACAAGAGCTGTCATTGGCTGGTCACTAGAGTGGCAGCAGAAGTTGCTAGTGCTCGCCTTGCACTTACTAGCTACTACCAACGGTGGGCTGGGCCTCAGGCACATGGATAATTGAATGTTTTAAATGTTTCATTAGGCGTTAATGTACTAAGTTTTTAAAACAGAAAATAATAGTTGGAAGATGGCCTGGTGAGTGTGAAAAGAAGAGCAGAGGTAGTCAAGTATATTAAATTTGCAAAGAAAGAACATCCTAAATAAAGGAAGAAAAAAACAGCAAAAATTGAGAAGGAAATACTATGCCCATTTTTATTCTCAGTGATATCACACATGCCATGGATCAAAAGGAAAGACAAAGGAGAGATAGGAGCAGACTTAAGAACTGTCTGTCCTTTGTATAGTTCTTATGTGTGTGTCAAATGGTGCATTTTATCAAATGTCAGCATAGGAAAAATTTTAGGAAGTCATATTGTCACTAATCTCCCCTATTCTCTGTGTCTGTCTGTCTGTCTGTACATCTCTCTATATATGTTTCTTGTCTGGTTAGCTATGCTGGAATAATAAACGATCAAAGTGTCTTGCTTTAACAGTGCTATAGCATTGGCATTATATATTCCACATTATTATTATTATTTTTTTTGAGACAGGGTCTCACTGCAGTTCAGGCTGGCCCTGAGCTCGCTATGTAGCCCAGGCAAGCCTCAAACTCAGCAATCCTCCTGTCTCTGCCTCCTGAGTGCTGGGATATTCCATATTATTTTAATTTAGGATAGTTCTACTCTAATGACATCCTCTATTTGTCTTGACCCTAGGGAAAGTGAAATCCTTACTGGATGAAGCCTAATAGTAATCTCTAAAAATTATTTTTATTACTATTTTCTATTTACAAAATCAAGATATATTCATATGCCTAGTAAATACTTCTGGCATTTAAAATTGAGTTTTGATTCACAAGATTTATTCTTTATTTTTGTTCTGTTTAGCATTTTACAACTTGTTTCTAATATGGCAGTTATAACTGCATCATTTTGTTGCTTTGGAATACTGATTCTTCAGAAAGACAAGTATGGCATTTTTCCTGGGACTTGACAATGTGGGTTTGGGCTCTTTCTTGGCCTTTAACCAAGTTAGATGACTTTGAGGAGTTTAAGTTTGGGGATAGTTCATCGCTTCTCGGCCTTTTGGCTAAGATCAAGTGTAAGTTTGGGGATAGTTCAATGAAGCTGTAAAAACAACTGGAAATAAAAAATGAAAAAATGAAAAATAAAAAAATGAAACATGTTCATAATGTGTTCTTTTTAAAAGCCCAGTGCCAGATCTATGTGAACTTTGCCTTGTTGGCATTTCATTTATGATTTATGAATAAGCATGATTGATAAACAGATTTTAGAGTCAAATCATATTAAGTTGAACTTTAACCTAATTAGCTTTAAATCAAATAGTAGTAAAATATGTACACAGGGTCAAATGGGAACTCTAATCCTAGTTTTCTGGGGAATCTCCACACTGATCTCCACAAAGGTTGCACAAATCTACAATCCCCCCAATGGTGGAGAAGGGTTCCTTTCTCCCCACAGCCATGCCAGCATTTATTGCTGATTGATTTCACAATAGCAGTCATTCTTTGTGGAGTGAGATGGAATCTCAGTGTTTTTTTCATCTACATCTCTTGAATAACCAGTGATGTTGAACATTTCTTCATATGCTCCTTAGCTGCTTTTACTTCTGCCTCTGAGAAGTATCTGTTCATTTCAGATGCCCTTTTTGAATTGTGTCTTTAAACTTGGATGGACTGATTTTTTAAAGTTCTTTATTTATTTTAGATAGTAGCCCTTTCACAAACAGCTAGTAAAGATTTTTTCCCATGTTGTTGGTTGTCTTTTAGCTGTACCATTAGAGGTCCCATTTGACCCTGCTATTTCTCTGCTATGAATATACTCGAAGGAATTAAAAGAATCATTTTGTAAAGACATATGTGCACCAATGTTCGTACCAATTCAGTTTTTGATAACTCAATCTTGGAAACAACCCGGATATCCATCAACTGGAGACTGGATAAGGAAGATGTGTGTTTTTTTAACTGAATTATTTATTGGTACAATTTATATATATCTCACAATCGCAAATAACATTGGGGAATCTGTACCAATATACAACACAACCTAATTCTCATTTTTACCTATATCTCTACCCACCCACACTCCACCCCCACCTATATACATGCTCTTTTATTTTCTTTTGGAATCATATTTATTCCTTCCCCTCATTACATTCCCACACCAAATTTCCTATGGAAATTTCCTATTCTACAAAAACTCATACTTTCTAGAACTCATTTGCATCTACAGGTGCTCATATCAAAGAGAAGATCTGGTATTTGCCTGTCCGTGATCTATTTATTTCACTTATTAGTGTATCCTACAGGAGTCTCCATTTGCAAATAAATGAATCGATCTTGTCATTCTTTATGGCAGAATAATACCACATTTTATTCTAAAAAAAAACACATCTTCTTTATCCACTCTCCAGTTGATGGGCATTTGGGTTGTTTCCAAGATTGAGCTATCACGAACTGAGCTGCTATGAACAAGGGTGTACATCTATCTTTCCATTGTGGTTTTTTAAATTCTTTTGGGAATATTCCTAGCAGTGGGATAGCAGGGTCAAATGGGACCCCTAGTCCTAGTTTTCTGAGAAATCTCCATACAGATCTCCACAATGGTGGCACAAGTCTGCAATCCCACCAACAGTGGAGAAGGGTTCCTTTCTCCCCACAGCCATGCCAGCATTTATTGTTGGTTGATTTTGTAATTGCGGCCATTCTTTGTGGAGTGAGATGAAATCTCAGTGTTGTTTCATTTGCATCTCTCGAATGACCAGTGATGTTGAACATTTCTTCATATGCTTCTTGGCTTGCTTTGACTTCTGCTTCTGAGAAGCGTCTGCTCATTTCAGATGCCCATTTTTGAATTGGGTCTTTAAACTTGGGGAGGCTGGTCTGTTTAAGTTCTTTATATATTGTAGATAATAGCCCTTTGTCTGATAAACAGCTAGTAAAGATATTTTCCCATGTTGTTGGTTGTCTTTTAGCAGTGCCAGTGAATTCTTTTACTGTGCAGAAGCTTTTCAGTAGGATGAGATCCCATTTGATGATTCTTTCTGCTAGTTCTTGTGCTATAGAGGTTTTATTCATGAAGTCTCTGCCTTAGCCAATGTTTCCATGAGTTTTACCTAACCTGTTTTCCAGCAGGCTTATTGTTTCTGTTTTAATGTTTAAGTCTCGTATCCATTGTGAATTTAGTTCTGTGCATGGTGAAAGAAATAGGTCTAGCTTTAGTTTTTGGCAGGTTAAAGCCCAGTTTTTCCAGCAACATTTGTTAAAGAGGCTGTCTTTCCTCCATTGGAGATGTTTGGCTCCTTTGTCAAAGATAAACTGGCTTAGTGTATCCGGGATTGTTTCTGGATCTTCTAATCTATTCCACTGGTCCTCGGGTCTATTACCTTGCCAGTACCATGAAGTTTTTATCACAGTGGGTTTATAGTAGATTTTTAAATTGGGGATTGTAATACCCCCTGCCATGTCGTGGTTGCTTAGAATTGCTTTTGCTATTCTAGGTTTCTTGTGGTTCCAGATGAATTTTTGTATTATTTTCTCTAGCTCTGTGAAGTATAGTGTTGGAATTTTAATTGGGATTGCATTGAATCTGTATAGTAGTTGTGGGAGTATAGCCATTTTGACGATGTTGGTTCTCCCTACTCAGGAACAAGGGATGTCTTTCCACGTTCTGATCTCCTTTTCTATCTTGTTTTTCAGAGTTCTATAGTATTCAGAGTAGAGTTCTTTCACATCCTTTGTTAGATTGATTCCTAGACATTTCATTTTTCTGGGTGCTACTGTGAAAGAGATTGACTGCAATTTCTCTTTCAGTGAGTCTGTTTTTTGTGTAGACAAAGGCCGTTGAGTTTTGAGCATTAACCTTGTATCCAGCAACACTACTAAATTTGGTAATTAAGTCTAGCAGTCTTTTGGTTGAGTTTTTAGGATCCTCTAGATAGGGTATCATATCATCAGCAAATAATGACAGTTTAACTTCTTCCTTTCCTATCTTTATTCCTTTTATATATTTATCCTGTCTGATTGCTATGGCTAATGTTTCTAGCACTATATTGAACAAGAGTGGTGACAACGGGCATCCTTGTCTCATTCCTGATCTTAGTGTAAAAGGTTTCAGTTTTTGCCCATTGAGTATGACGCTGGCTGTTGGTTTCTCATAAATAGCTTGTACTAAATTGAGATAAAGTCCATCAATTCCAATTCTCTGTAGGGTTTTGATCATAAATGAGTGTTGGATTTTGTCAAATGCTTTTTCTGTGTCTATTGAGATAATCATAAGATTTTTGTCCTTGAGTCTGTTAATATAGTGTATTGCATTGATTAATTTACTTATGTTGAACCAGCCTTGCATCCCTGGGATAAATCCGACTTGATCAGGGTATATGATTTTCTTGAAAACTCTCTGGATTCTGTTTGCCAGTATTTTATTGAGGATTTTTGCATCAATGTTCATTAGACAGATTGGCCTGCAGTTTTCTTTTTTGGTGGGATCTTTCCCTGCCTTTGGAATCAAGGTGATGGTTGCTTTAAGGAATGATTTGGGGAGTACTGCTTCCCTTTGGATTTCATTAAATAGATTGAGAAGTACTGGTATTAACTCTTCTTTAAACTTTTGTAGAATTCAGCAGTGAAGACATCAGGACCAGGGCTCTTCTTTGTTGGTAGGTTTTTTTTATTACATTTTCAATTTCTCAGATTGATATTGGGTTGTTTAACATTTTTATATCCTCTTCATTCAGCTTTGGAAGTTCATATGTGTCTAGGAATCTATCCATTTCTTCTAGATTTTCCATCTTCTTGAAGTACAGATTTTCAAAGTACGTGTTTATTATCCTTTGGACTTCTTCTGGATCTGTGCTGATTTCCCCATTTTCATTCATTATAGCATGGATTTGAGCCTTTTCCTTCCTTTGTTTGATAAAGTTGGCTAAGGGTCTGTCGATCTTATTTATCCTTTCAAAGAACCAACTCTTTGATTCATTGATTCTTTGTATTGTTCTCTTTGTCTCCATTGCATTAATTTCTGCTCTGATCCTTATAATTTCCTCTCTAATATGTCCTTTGGGTTTGTTTTGCTCCTCTTTTTCTAATTGTCTGAGGTTCATCATTAGGTTGTTTATTTCAGTTTGCTCTATTTTCCAAGTGTATGCATTCACTGCTATGAATTTCCTTCGCAGAACTGCTTTCATTGTGTCCCATAAATTCCTGTATGTTGTGCTGGGGTTGTCGTTTAGTTGTAGAAACTGTTTAATTTCTTCTTTAATTTCTTTTGTGGCCCATTGGTTGGTCCACAGAGTGTTGTTCAATTTCCATGTGTTTGTGAGGATCTTGGAATTTCTTTTGCTATTCAGCTCCAGTTTCAAGGCACTATGGTCTGATAGTATGCAGGGGATAACTTTGATTCCTTTGCATTTACTTAAGCCTGTTCTATGGACTAGAACATGATCTATTTTGGAGAATGATCCATGAGCAGTTGAGAAGAAGGTATATTCTCACTTTGGAGGGTGAAAAATTCTGTAGGCATCTAATAAGTCCATTTGCTCCAAAGTTTGATTTAGCTCAAGTATTTCCTTATTGATTCTTTGTCCAGTTGATCTGTCAACTTGTGATAGTGGATTATTAAAGTCCCCAACTACTATTGTGTTCGTGGTTAACTGGCTTTTCATGCACAGTAATGTTTGTTTTATATAGTTGGGTGCATTAGAGTTTGGTGCATAAGTATTTATGATTGTTTTTTCTTCTCTTGGGTAGTTCCCTGTACGAGAATATAGTGACCTTCTTTATCTCTTTTAATCAGTTTGGGTTTGAAATCTATTTTATCTGCAAACAAGATAGCCACTCCTGCTTTTTTGCACTTTCCCGTGGCATGGAGGATTGTTTTCCAACCTTTTATTTTCAGTCTATGGGTTTCCTTCTGGATTAGGTGTGTTTCCTGTATGCAGCAGATTGTAGGATCTTGCTTCTTGATCCAATCTGCTAGTCTGTGTCTTTTAATTGGCCCATTGAGTCCATTGACATTAATGGTTATGACTGATATGGACATATTCAGAGCTGCCATGTTTCCCTGTTCTCAGTTTTTCTCCTCCTTGCTTTTCCCCTTTTCTATTTAGTTTCTTATTTGCCCCAGTGAATTCACTCTCTTGGGTCTCATGGGTATGGAATTTTCTGCGATTTTTCCAAGATGTTCTTTAGAATGTTTTGGAGTGCAGTTTTCATATTTGTAAAGTTTTTCAGGTGTTCTTTATCATGGAAGTTTCTTATTTCCCTGTCTATTCTGAAAGATAGTTTTGCAGGATACAACAGTCTCGGTTGGAGGTTGTTTTCCTGCAATGCTTGAAATACTTCTCTCCACGCTCTCCTTGCATTGAGTGTTTGTGTTGAAAAGTCTGCTGTGATCCTAATGGGCTTCCCTTTGTAGGTGATTTTCTTCCTTTCTCTCACTGCTTGCAGTATTTCATTCTTGTGTTGTGCATCTGGAACCTTGATAATTATATGTCTAGGTGTAGATATTTTTATGTCATGGCATTTTGGAGTCCTATAGGCCTAATTTATCTGTATGTCCATTTCTTTTCCTCTGAAGTTTTCTGTTGTTATCTCTGACAATAGCTTTTTTATGTCTTTTACACTGTCTCCTGCTTCCTCAGTGATTCCAATCAGTTTTATTTTTCTTTGGGTCATCTAGAAGCTGCTGAATTGATTTCTCATGGTCCCTTGCTCTTTTCCATAGACTATATCTTTCCTGCTCGTTGGCTGCTATGCTATCCTCTAGGCCTGAGATTCGGTTCTCTGCTTCATTCATCCTACTGTGCAAGCTTTCGTTCTCCTTCATCATTCCCTGGAGCTCTGCTTGAAGCTGTTCAAAAGGTTCCACTACTTCTGCTATCTTGGATTCTATCATCTCGCTGATCTCTTCTTTCATGATGTCTTTCACTGTGGACAGTATCTCTGTTTTGATCTCAGAGATGAGTTCTGATTTCCATTTTACTAGATCTGCTTTAGTTACCATCTCCAAGAGTCCTGGTGTTTGAGTTTCAGTTTGCCCTATTTCCCTTTTCTCTGAATTTCCCTGTGGTGGTCATCCTTGTGTCTGATTTTTTGTTTATTTTCTCATTTCTACTCTTTTGTTGCTATTTGTTTGATTCTTTGCCTGATGACAGGGCAATATTTGTTGCAGGTCTCTTTCTTTCTATTATCTTGGGCCCTTTGGATGTGGCACATTTCTGAGGTGTCCTCCTTTAATCTGTAATGACCATTCAGATTTCTCAGTACTAACACATCATGGGAGGAATTTGAGCCGAATAATCACATCATCCTTGTTACCATAATATAGTCAGTGCCAATATCAGCATTACACACAGTAAATAAAATGAAAAGTTTTGTTAATTTCAGTTCTGAAGACTTTGAGCTCATGAGTTACCTCTGTGTCCATATATCAAAATTTAGAATTAATCAGCAATGTGTATACAACATGTAGATCATAAATGTACCCCCAGAACCCTTTTCAGATAAAAGGTCACTGGGGAATCAGGGAGGCATGGAGACAGGAGGAGAGTGACATAGGGTTAGCAGATTTATGAAGATCACCTAGACTCGAGTACCTCACATATTCCAGTGGGTAACAGAGGATAAAAGGACGTATGTAAAACAGTACCAACTGTATGCTGTAAGACCAATGGAGACTTTGCACACCTTATAATAGTACAGGAGAAAAAATAGGGAAGGCTAAGAGTCTTTTATTTCTGGGTATTGCTTCTGACAGGGAGATAGGAGAGGGTGTGGGGACAAGAGTTGAATAGAGGGATCTAGGAGTAGATGGCAAAATAGAAGCTAGACCCCCCCCCTTTTTTATCTTGCTTGGTCTCTTGGTGGCACTCAGATGTGGAGTGGCACAGGAAATGGCTCCGGCTTCTCTCAGGCCCGGGGCCTGGGTCCTCAAAATGCAGCTCCAGGGTTGGGTGGGGGCCGGTTGGCAGACCTCAGTCCTCCAAGCCGGGAATGGAATGGTGCCCAGATATACCCCGTGTATTTTTCTTTTTACAAAATGTAGTATTACTCTGCTATAAAGAATGATAAGTTCCATTCATTTATGAGCAAATGGACAGACCTTGAGGATGCACTGATAAAATAAATAGATCACAGATATGTAAATATCATATCCTTTCTTTGGTATGAGAACTTGTAGATGTAAATGAATTCTAGAATGTATAATACATTTCTATTATGAAGTAGGAAAAATTCAAAGGGAATGTGGTAGGGGAAATTAATGAGGGGAAAGAATAAATATGATCTGAAAAGAAAAAGAAAGCACATGTACATATTGGGTGGGGAGTTGTGGGGTGGTTTGGGATATGGATAAAAATGAGAATTAACTCATGTCATATACTGGTACAAATTTCCCAATGTTGAGTGTGATTGTTAGCTGTATGTAAAATGTACCAATAAAGAATTCAATTGAAAAAATATATATACAGCATTTTTAGTAAAAGTGACAACAGGTGTAATATAGGAAGGGGAGAATAAACAAAACCAAATTATTTTAACTATCTCCCACTTCTATCAACAAAGTGGCTGAAATATCATGGTTCATTTCCTTAGATTAAATACATATCCCTGAATTCATATACCATGTGTTTCAAAGTCATCACAGCTACCCATTGTGAGATACAGGTTTTTGATCAGCCTGTAAGCACTGAAGGGGTGACACTACTTCACCTTTTTCTTGAAGTATCTCAAGACAAGACTAGTTCCCATTTCAGTGTATCTGTCACTCTTTAAAAAGCATGTGAATCGCCCTACTCTTTGTGGCCATCAAAAAGAAAATGGGAATAGAATGAATGGAATTCAGAGCAGCTATTCCAAGAAGTCATGCTTCTTGGTGCAATACAGAGTGACCTCCTACTCCTGCCTTCAGGCTGCTCATTTTCATGTACAGTATAGATCTTGCTGATGCTTACTCAATTTCTGTTTAAACTGAAACAAATATGTACATTCAAAACACAGTGAGAGTCAAAAGTAGAAACATGGTGGAGACAGTTCTTTTCCATTATCATGTTTATCTGTGGCATTTACTTCATACTTAGTTCCTTTCAATTAAAAAGTAGTTATTTGTTGAGTATGCACTGTCTGGCATTGTTTTACACGTAGTAAGTGGGAAAGAGATGAATCTTTCTGTGCTCTCAAGAAGTCTACAGTCTGGAGTGGGGCACAACCCAGAATTGTAGCTATGAAACTAGGAGCCTTGGGCCTGAGAGGTTCTTCAGTAAAAGTTACATTAGAATGTAGATACATGAGTTTCAGAAGGCCAGGATGAGGTCTGGCATCATACCCAGTTTGGAAGCATACACCTCTGTTCTTTACTGTGAATTGACTGTATTTAGTGAACACATATACATCTTACAACTCTCAAGCTTTGTACATTTGTCATTCTTCTTCACCCATGACCCAGAGGTTGAGTGGAGGAAATTCCTTAGCCAGAGGGAATGCTCCACTGTCTCACAGAAGCAATGATTAAAAAGGCAGATCTCTCCTTGGTCTTTGGATTCTTCTGAGACTCTGAGTGCACCTGTTATTTATCTTGGGGACCTACAAGGAGACACTGGGCCACTGCTAACCCAGGCTGCTTGGAACAGCAGGAGCACCATTCTCATCATTGGCTAATTGAGGCTCTTGGGTTGTAATGGTGGTTCTTGTCAGTTGAACCAAGCCACCTGTTCTTAGCTTCCTTCCAACCAATGGATCTATTAT
>PVIC010016212.1:0-34214 GCA_004025085.1 Thryonomys swinderianus | reverse complement strand
GAGGGAGGGAGGGAAAGAGGGAAGGAGAGAAGGAAGAAAGAAAAGAAAGGAATTCTGTAGGCAAACACTTGAGGGACTTCAGAGCTAAAAAGGAAGCAGCATCCAAACAAACAGAGATAATATAAAACTTGATAGCAAAAGGCGTTAGAATAGAGGAATGGCCAAAATTGCTGTGACAGGTGCAGAACGCTGGAGCTGGGGAGCCCTCCAGCTGTACCTGCCTGCCTCCCCCAGAGTGGTCGTACTCAGCACGGATGGTAGCAGTGGAGTCCAGATCACAAGCGAGGGCCTTGAGACACTGAGAAGAGGTCCTTGGGTGGGAAGTAACCAGCTGAGGAAACTGCTCCAAACAGAGGCATGTGAATGCCCACTGGCCTTGAGCCCTAACCCATAGATCCCCTCCAAAGAACCTCTCTCAGTCCTTCACCTAATTTGGAGCCAGATATCGTGAGATCTGTAAAATTGGAAAGGAGAGTAAAACTGATCAAGCTATGATGTGTATATGGAGAGATGAATGTAATTGCAAACATATACTAATAAAGATTTTTAAAATAAAATAAAATATAAAATATAAAAAATAAAAAATAATAAAAAATAAAAATAAAAATTTTTAAAAAGAAAGCTTATAGCTGGGCATGATGGCACAGGGTTGTAATCTCAGCACTCTGCAAGGCTAAAGCCAAAGGGCTGAGAGTTGAGCCCACCAAAATGGGCCAGGGATGTCACTTAGTGTGAAAGCTATAAGTACAACCCCCAGTAATATCAAAAGGGGGAGAAAGGTGAAGGACTTCATCTCTCTGTACATCTATTTTGTTATTTTTTTCTCTAACATTCACATTTTTTGTTTGTCAGCTGATATTTTCTGTGTTTTCCTTTGCACCTCACTGGATGGGTAGATATTACACAGCATTGTTCTCGACGTCATCTGTGACGTCATGAGGGTGGCAGCCATCAAGAACATCACAGCCCACAGACTAGACAGTTTTCCCCACAATTTCTTCAATGGTTCTGGAAAGTTATCTGGTCAGATTGGGTGCTGCATCTACCAGGTAACACGGGTGGTCTCATCACCAGTGAGATTTTCTATTTCATGTTTTTCTTTTTCCATCCACCTCCTGGCAGCTGCTTCAGACACTGGAAATCAGGGGAGAAGAAGGCACCATCTCCATCTGGGCCTGTCTGCTCTGAATGGCCAGTTTCATTGTCCTCCTCAAACCCTCCTGGCACCAGTTTCTTTGGCAATGTCACCACCAACCTCTTTTGAAGCTGAGCCCAGCCAGATGTGCTACTAGCCTCAACACTAGGGCACCTCAGGGATGTGACCTTGATCCTTTTGGGGGCCACTTGAGTGGTAGCATGGTGGAGGCAGTGCGTAATTTCCAGCCAGTGTAGCACAGAAAATCCTGCTTTGTATAAAATGACTGTCTTCAGAATAAGGATAGCTCATATTGTGTGCGTTATGTGCACCCACTCTTGTAAAACTCACAGCAACCTGAAGTAGGACCATCGTCCTTGCCTCCTAGATGTGCAAACTGAGGCTCAGAGAAGTTTTGAAACTTTTTCTGGCTACCTCATTACTAGGTAGGTGACAGTGCCAGGACTCAAGTCTGGGTCTGTCTGACTGCATATCGCTGACTCTTGGCCACATATAACTGTTCCTAGAAAGAGGAAGTGAGAGATGCCTGGGATTGTGCAGACTGAAGTCTGTTTGAGATGGAGATCTCCGTAGAAAACAGCCTGAAACCCCATCTCTCCCTCAGATGTCGCGGGAAAATCTACCTGCAGAGGGTATTCCAGGTTTTCTCAGGACATTTTTCTCACCCAGATCAGGCCTTGCATCAGTTGCAGAGAGGAAGTGAGCTGTCCCAGAAAATTGAAACAGCGCACATGGAGAAATATCCCAGGGCAACCTGAGCTGCCAGCACTCCTCTGGGGAGACACACAGGGAAGGGAATTTCTTAACAAGGAAGGCTGAAGCTGGCTTTCAGGGAGGGGCTGCCCAGAGACTCCCCGTGCCTGAGTTTGATCCCTCAGCGCTTGCCTCTGTGAGGGCCCTGAAAAGACCCCCACCCCCACCCCCACCCCACAGACGGCCACTCTTCATGAGTGACCAGGGAGGAGGAATGCCCTGGTCAGCGTCTGGACGCAGGGCAACGGGACACAAGACAGCGGCGTCCAGCAGCCTTGAGGGCGGGCTCGCACGGAGGAGCTCGGCCATCACACCGGACAGAGATGATTGCTCTAATAAGGACAGAGGTGACCGCCAGAGCCTGCCTTGGCCCCAAGCGTCTTGTTAATGAGACATCCCTGGGAGAAAGTGCCTCTTGGAGGGCTGGGGTAGGGGCTCAGGAGCGGCTGAACAGCTGGAGCCCAGCCACCCCAGGCTGTTTATTAGAAGACAAAGAACTTTGCTCCCAGCCCTGAGGTCAAACTCAAGGTATCCCCGGGAAGGGCGAGGGAATTTATGAAGTGAGGAAACAGCCCAGTTGACAAGCTGTCGACTGGTCCAGGTGCCTCAACTCCCTCTCCCCAAGTCCTGGAAGCCATTTGCCTTGGTGGCACAGGATTCTCCAGCCCACTTGAGGTCCTAGAACTGACTGGAAATGGGAAGACAGTGACTTCCAACAGTCCCAGACCCCATACCATGTGCTCTTGCCCCAGGCCCACATCCGGGTCAGACACAGGCGGGGCTGCACACGCCCTGAGGGAAGTGGACAGCCAAATGCTGGGTCCCAGCTCTGTGACCACAAAACAAAACAAAAAAGACAGAAATGAGCAACTGGGTGCCCCTCACACCGTTCCCACTCCAATATTCTCGTCTGTATAAGGAAAGGGGATTTGGAGCATATACAGGCTGGAGTAGCCTTTCTGGGCCTCTGAGCAGGTAGGAATCCAAGTAGCACATGTTTTGTGAGACTGAAGAAACAGGTGGGAGGAGAGACATTGTTTACATTCAAAACTTCAAACACTTCAGGTATATAAGTGGCAAGTTTTCCACAGAAATTAGCTTCCTTTTAGAGTAAAAGTAAATATGAGTGTGAACGTGTATAGTCAGCAAGTAGGAGTGCGTGTGAGTATGTACATGCCTTGTACTAGTGTGCAAGTGTATATGACCACCAGTGAGTGCAGTGTGTGAGTAGAGTGTGGGTGAGTAGGTGTGTGTGTTCAGGATAAACCGCAAGATGGTGACAGAAGCAACAATACGGGTTTTGCCTGTATATCACTTTCGGGCCTGTCCGGCCCATACACACCCCCAGGACTCACAGAATGCAGGGACTTTAGCCCTTTGGAAGACAGAGGCACCATCCAAAATGGTAGCCTTGGGCTGTGTCCCCAGAGCCGATTCCCCCCCACCCCAGGAGAGACTTGTTCTTCCCTTCCCCCAGCTCCTCAGCTGGGAAAGCCCCTGGCACCCACCTCCCAGCCCCAGCCCCTCCAAGCTCCCTCCGCCCTCTCCCTGACCTCGCTGCTTGGGGCTGGGGCTGGCTCCCAGCAGGGGGCTGAAGCTGCTGCTGGGGCCAATCCATCAGGCCCAGCACAGCCCCCCCTGCTGCCCCGCCACACCAGTGAGGACCTGTCAGTGCGGCTGCTGCTGGGCAGCCTTCCTAGTGACAGCTACTGACCAGAGGAAAGTGATGATTCCCCTTCCCACCCGCCTTCTCTAGGGCTGACTGTCTCCCCCTCCCACCTGGTGACCTGCTGGGCTCTCTAAAGCTCTGGGTCAAAGATGAAAAATGCCTAGCTATTGACTGAGACACAATAATGGGCCGGTTGCCCGTATTTGCATAAGCACTTAGTGCTAAGACAGGATGAGCGCCCACCGCCCATCCCGCCACAGCTTTCCTGATCCCTGCCCTTTCTCTGCTGACCCTGCAGAAGGTCAGTCTGCTCCAGGCCTGCAGATAGCGGGGCTTGCAGCACGTAGCCAGCAGCCCAGAATGAACCTCTGCCCCAGCCTGTGGGCACCTTAGCACCCTGTCATGGCACCCCCGAGAAAGACCAAATCCCAGTTTGCTGCCCCTCCTTGTGCCCTCAGTCCTGTGGTGTTTGTGGAGAACCTCAGAGGACATAATGAGAGGCTGATGTGTCTGCAGCTGGCTGTGTTTGGGCTTCAGCCGGGGTGAGGGGAGGGTGGCCTGGCAGGAGGAGGTGAGAGAACAGTGGTAACTGCTCACACGTGATTTTCCTCCCCAAATGTTCTATGCTCTGAGCCTGAGTTGGAAGCTTCCAGGTCTATAACAAGCTTCAGCTTATACACAACCAGCTGCATTTGCTACTACTGTTTGTGTGAGCGGAGCCAGCCAGCAGCCTCCCGGCTCCACCTGGCCTCGGCAGTGGTTCAAGCTGGGCTGTTGTGAGTGTGGAGAAGGCCTCGTCAATGCAGATGGCGCATCAGACGGGTTCTGACCTCCTGAGTCTGTTGCCTGCACGCTCGCTGGCCTGCGGGATTTCCCGCTCCTCCAGGCTGTGGGCTCTACCCTCTACGACATCCCTCACTGCTCCCCGTAAACATCAGCTAGAGGGACAGTTTCAGAAGGGAGCCCAGGCGTTTCCCAGGAGGTGGGGTCAGTATACAAGGGAACTGTGCATGTCACACGTTCCCACCCCCCCCCGACACACCCTACCAGCTTCAACCACAACCATGGTCCCAGAGAGCCTGTCCTAAAGCTGCCTAGCTGCCTGGGAAAGAGTGGCCCCTGGGATGACGAGGCTTCTAAGAGGGGGCATCTGAGGGCAGGACTGAAGCAGACCTTGTGTAAGGACCTCACTAGACTGTCCCGGAGACAGTGCTTAGAGCAGCCTAAGTAAGGTGGAATCCAGCCCTGGGGCCAGACTCGGGCCCTGCTGTAATGTGCTAAGTGACCTTCTGGCCCTGAAGTTCCTGGCATCCAGCACACTCCTGCTCCCAGGTCCTAGACATGGCAATGAGGAAGGAGGTGTCTCCCTCCAAAGTCAGGCTGAGGTGGCTTTTTCTGGTCTACAGGGCCCGAGGGTGGTGGCCTTAGCCTTCCCACCTCCTTCAGACCTCGTTAGGGCTCCCTTGCAAGGTAGCAAGGTAGGAATCTGGTGGGCTGGAACATTCCCCTCAGGGCCACTCTGCCCAGTGGTCAGCGCTGGGACCCTGGAGGCAGACACCTGGCCGGTGACTGGGAGAGTACATCCATCACTGGGTATCTCTGCTTCAGCACCACTCCTGTAATCACAATAATGAGCTCACTTCTTTAAACATCGTAATGAGCAGCGCAGTTAGAATGGACCTGGCTCACGTTAGGGCTCAATAATGGCAGCCATTGGGATCGCCACAGAAGCAGAGGTAGGTGAGGAGGTGGGAACAGAGGGGCCACTCCACACACTCTAGCGACTCACAAGGCAAAAGCTGAGATCCCAGGCTTTTCATGGCCTTCCTCATGGTACTGCCTCAGCAAGAGAAAGCCAGAGAAGCCATCTCCCTCATCTCCAGTGCTCTCAGCCCCTGCCTGATGCTTTGATTCTGCTCTCCAGCTCAAAGGGGAAGCCTATGCTTTAGAGACAAATATACATGGGCTGAAACCCAGTTCTGCCCAGAGCGAACTGTGGCACTGAGCGCGTGACTCGGGTGTCCTGAGCTAGAAAACTGACTGCTCTGGCAACTACCCTACATGGTGGCAAATGTAAAGCATGCTCAACTCAGTGAGCCGCTCATTAGCACCAAAAGCTCTGAAAGTTTCACTGTCACTGTCCTGTATGATTGATGGACCTGGTGGCACAGGCTTGTCATCCCAGCCCTCAAGAGGCTGCGGCTGAGAGGGTTTGAGATGATCCTGGGCTGTATACCAAAGCCAGCCTGACCACATAACGAGATGCTGTTCCAAGAAAAAGGAAGAGGGAGAAGTAGGAGAAGAAAAAGGGGGAGAGGAAGAAGAGCAGCAGGAGGAGAGGAGGAGGAAGGGTTCTGCACAAGCACAGGTGCCAACCGCCAGCCCCTTGGGATGATGAAGGTGTCTTTCCCTGCTCATGAGACCGAGCACAAGGCAGGCAGGCAGGGACCACCCTGGACTCTGCTCATACAGAAATCCACGCTATTCACGAGTCCCTGTGGTGATGAGTAGGAACCTGGGACACCAGGAGTGTCGCAGCTTCTACTCTAGAAGAAAGCTGGACCCCCCAGTTCCCCTCACTCCCTGCAGGCCTCATCGCGAAGGGTCAGGCCCCTCCCTCATGGACTGTGGAGGTGCAGTGCCTCACCAGAATGGCATCTGACACCCTGCAGGGACAGAGATGGGGATGCACTGGGGGTTCCGGGCTCCGTCAATCACCCACCAAGTGGCGGTGCAGCCTCCTGGCGCCAAGAGGCAGTCCTGACTGACAGCATCTCTCACAGACCCAAGGGCTCATAACTGGCCTAGGGCCTTCCGGGGAGGCACTCAGGACCAACCACCGCTGCCTGATTGTGCACACATGCGTGCACATACAGACACTTATCCCTGTGTGCACATGCCTCCTGCTAGGCATGGCATCAGGCTATCTACCATGCCTGAGCCACCCCAGCTGAGCCCCCAGATACCAAAGGCCCAAAATCACCTGCCCTAACCCCTCCAGGGAGTGTGGAGAAGGGCAGCCAGCGTGAGCAAACAAACTTGAAAGTCTTCCCAAGTCCCAGTCTCTGCTCCCTGTACAATCAGAAGTCTCTAATCCGGATGGAAAGCAAACCCAAGCTCTCCTCTCTTCTCCTGCTTCCTTTCCTCAAACCCTGGGCCTCGCTCCTGTTTCCAATACAAATATTTAATTAAACTTTCCTGGAGGGTTTGGTAATTGGATCCCAAAGGTGGGGAGGAGTGTTTCCTGTGGTCAGCATGAGACCCCAAGGGATGCAGATGCACAGGGGGACAGAGAGCAGGGGGCACACAGGGAGAGAGACCATAGGAGGCCCTGAGATAGGCTTCCAGTTGTCCCCAGTAAGCAAGAAATGCATCCAGAGAGCTCTGTGACCCCAGCTGTGACTTTCTCTGAATTGGCCCATGAGAGCTCCTGGCAGGACCTGCTTGTCTTTGTCACAGCAACCTCCTCTGGTCCTATCGTCCCTGTGTCACCTAGAGGACAGTATCCTTTCCGAGCCTGGCCACATTTAATCAGAACACTGCAGTTCAGCTCTACCACCAAACAAATCCCTTTAAGACATTGACTGGCCCCCTCTGATATGAGTTGCTCTTAACAGTAATCAGCCCTTTCCTATCTTTCTCTAAGCTGGCCTCAGAGGCAGAAGTTTTCCCTATTCCTATGGAAGGACAGAGAGGAGCAGAACCTGTCCATGTCCCGCTGCGAGCTGGAGTTTGAGCGCGACTGGGCCCCACAGCTCCTGGTGGCATCAGTTCTGGGCTCCAGTTTCAACCCCATGACTAATTTCTTGTAACACGAGGGAAAGAAACTCCACTCCTCTTCCACTTCAGAGATCAATTTTCTCCATCAGAAATTTTCCTCTACAAATCGTGAAGACACGTAAAAACCCCAAACACCAAGGTCCAAGAAGCAAGAAGACGAGCCAGGCATGGTGGTGCACACCTGAAATCTCAGGGCTCTGGGACACTGGAGCAGCAGGATTGCAGGTGTGAGCCCAGCCTGGGTAACTTAACAAACGAGCAAGACCTAAAAAATTAGAAAAGGCCTGGAAGGTAACTCAGGCTAAATGCCCTGGTTTCAATCCCCGCAAAACCACACAATGAAAGAGGAAGAAGAAGAGGAGGCGGCAGAAAGGGGAGGGGGAAGAGATAGGATGTGGCACAAGGCAGTTCTTAGAACACAGGGAAGATGCTAGCGGGGCTTAGCAGTCTGTTCAACCTTCCCTCTTTCCCTCCTTCCCTTGGTTCCAGCTTAAGAAGTCAAGTTACAAGGCAGCCTAGGGGCCAGGGTGGAGGGTTACAGGAGGAGGCCAGCTGGCTGTCCTAATTACGAAAGCTAAAGCTCTCTTGACAGATCTGCCTGACAGTGTGGAGCCGACTCCTGTAGTGCAGTCCAGACTGCACCTGGAGGTCTCGGTGTATGGCCTGTAGATGAAGGACAAGGCTGACTGGGAAAGGGCGCCACAGAGGAGGGGCCAGGAGCTAAAGAGAGGCAGAGTCCTGGACAGCTGGATGAAGCTCCGGGGTCAGCACCTCACAAAGGGGCCCTGCAGGGAGCAGAGAACAGACCTTGAGGTCTCTACTGAAGCAAAGGTAACTAGTGAGAGATTTCTGCTGGACCCCCATGGGTAGAACAGATGACTCTGGATCTATCCAAACCTAGACCCTGAGCCCTTCCCCAAAATGCTGGCTTGTCACCTCCAAGCCCAGCTACCCCAAGTTTCAAGGATCCCCAAAGATGCTCATCTGTGGTAACTCAATGAAGCAGAAGCTCAGGCCTGGCAGGGCACAGCTTCCCCGGCAGAGCAGAAGTTTGCGTGTGAAGTCTGCTGGGAGCTCAGCTTGGGAGATGCTCCTCATGGCAGGGAGCCCAGAAGGCAAGCTCCGAGCCAGGAGCTTCCAAGGGAGTCTGGCTTTGGGATTTACGAGTCTCTTGTTTCCATTTTAAAAAAACACTCTAGGCCCCAAGTGCTCTGGAGAGGATCATTCTAGGGGACTAAGACGCAGCGGGAGGGAAGCTGGCTTCCCTGAGCAGCGCCCTCTTTTCTACTCTCAGCTCTGTGCTCCCTGACTCCCTTCTTGCAGGCCAGGGCTTGGAACTTCTCTTGCCGTGACTTGGGACAAAGGACATGCAAAAGAGGGAAAGGCCATGCCGCCCTGGCCTGGAGACCAAGAAGAAGCTTCCAGCTGTCGACAAATGGCAGTGAAGGCCAGAAGCACCATGGTTTTCGTGCCATCTGACTAGGGCCAGGAAGAGTCACGAGGGGATTTGAATGTCTTTCTAGGATCACTTCCGTCCAGCATTTTAGAAGTTCCCCCACTGCGACTCCAACTATGTGAGCAGTTTCCCTTTTCTCAAAGCCTCTCAATGGGATTTTAGTGCCACCCAAGTCTGTGACTTATGTCTTATAATAACCTGATTTGGCCATCAGACTGTCAGACAGAAGGGGAGCCTAAACTTCAGGGTGTCAGTTACGTGCAGACAGACAGTGACTCCTGCTGATTTCTCTTGCATTTGTTGAAGATCCTGCTCAGGAGTAGTCCCAGGATGACTGGTGCCAGAAGACATGAAGGACAGTGTAATGACCCTTTTCATCAGGAAACAAGCTATGTCCATGGAGCAAAAAGCAGTGCTAAGAGGCCATAGACTCAAAGTGACATGAATTGGAATCTGTCCAGGGTAGCAAGAAGAGGGACAAGGAAGAGACACATGTTAACAATGAGAGTAGGAGGCTTATGAGGTCCTCAGCTATGATTTCGTTGGATCAGGTGCAAACGCAACAGAAGGAACCATGGTTATTGCTGGAGATTATTTTCAATGGGATAAAATGCCCTGGAGATATCTGAATTCTAATCAATAGACATGACCAACTTCAAGACATTTACAGAAATCTATTTTACATGACAGAGGAAAACACGTTTTAGCCACTGGCTTAGCAATCCCCAACCCACTTTGTACACAGCACCTCCAGTCCTACACATGTGCCACTCCACTGCCCAGAAGGCCTCCCGCTCTGCCCTGTCCTCTCCCTCCCATCTTCCAGAATCTGCTAGGCCCTTCAGAGAACCGAGTTAACTCCTGTAAGGTCCTCAGACAGAACCTGGGGTGTAGCACTCCATAAAGTAGCTATTCTGTCATACTGTCCCTTGGTCACCTCTACACAGCCCTTTCAGACTGGCAACCACGTGTTCCTCGAGCCACTGAGTGCTTCATACTCTCACAACCTGGGGTATGGTGAGCAGGACATGTGGCAACTTAGAGTTTGGTATATGCTCACGCATAATTTAATATTGAATTAATATATAAATGAACATAAATACCTAAGAACTTTTGAGAAGTATTATGAGCAAAACATGTGCCTGCCACCAGAGGTGGTCGTGTTCCCTCGGACATGTGTTCCTTTACCCCTTACCACTGGTTCGGGGACTCTGCCAGCAGCCTGTGGCCCACTGTCTTCGGAGAGAGTTCGTTTTGCTTTGCTCTGAGCCAGCCAACATCAACAACAATAAGGAGATGGAAGCCAGACGAGGACCAATGAAAGTTGTTCCTTCTCCAGCTGAGGTTCCAACACTTCTCAGTCTGCTAATGAGACCCAGCTAGGAGTAATCAGGAAGTGTCTAAAATTAGATATTTTAATTTGAGCAAGAGGGGAAGAGACTGACTCAGAAAGCGACATGGTCTCCAGTAGAGAGAGGAGAGTCCTGGAAGCTCCAGAAAACCCGGGAATCATCTGCTACTCCAACACCCAAGAGAACACCCAGGGCGGACTAGCATCCCTGTCACCGAGAACCTAGTCACAAAACAACCCATTGGCCATTTGTCCCAAAACTTGTTGTGTTTCAAGTCAGAGAGCAGATGCCAAGGGCTGCCACCTGGAAAACATTATTTGGAGTTTGATTATGAGTCCTTTCTTCTAACCAGCTCACTACTTTCCAATTGCATTATTTGGGGTCTCACTTCCCACTCCTAAAAGTTAGGCACATGGAGGTGTTTGTCTGCCTTTGACAAGTTCTTCTGACTCCTCTTTTTCATAGAGACCTTATATCTTTGAACTTCTAAGAGAACCTTATTATCTTTGTCTTTCACGTATTAATCTATCTAACATTTATGGTGCACTTCTTATATGGCAGATATTGAGGTAAGTATCAAGGATTTCACATAAAGAAGCAAAAGACACAGTGCCACTTTAAGAAGCTCAATCTACACAAGATGAAGACGGCAACCACGGCAAGACCGCGTGATGCTTGCTATCTGGGAGGTAATCTGGGTACCGGGAGAAAGGAGCACAAGCAGAGAAAAACAAAAAAAGATTTTATTTGACACTTAGTATATATCACCTTGTATTACTAGTCTTATTTTTTATTTTCTTAAACCCACGTGTGAGGAACTTATGGCCCAAGAATATGTCTTCTAATTCTCTATATTCCAACTGTGGTGAACTTTTCCATAGTTGGAGTCCAGTGTATATGTTTTATTGGTGAGGCCTAAGAATGTAGGGTTCTTCCATTACCAAATGGTGATGGAGTCCGTTCCCCATGAAAATTTAAAAAAAAAAAAAAAAAAAAGCTGAAACTAAAGGGGAAAAGAGAATGAGGCCTCTTAAACCAGTCAAGGGTGACCCAGAGAGGTCACCTCCTTTAAGGATGTCTTCCTTTAAAATGCTTCAGACAATCGCTTCTCGGCCTTTTGGCTAAGATCAAGTGTAAAATGCTTCAGACACAAGCAAGTCTCTCCTGCTTACAGGACAATCACACCTGGCATTACCTAAGGACGAGCACACGGAGTGAATAGCCTGTGGAAATCTGTTGGTGCCAAAGATGCTCCTACTTTCCGCAGCCTCCAACAGAAGATGAAAGCTCATGTCTTCTTAGCAGAGGAGTTTATGAGTTAAAGGAGTATTCTAAGGATGAGATCAGAATCACTGTGGCTTCCACTGCTTTTCTCAGCTGGTCCTGCTCTCTCTCTCCATCCTCATCAGCATTGTCCTAGCTAGCATATCTCGGTTGCTGACATTCGGAGCTTTCTGCCATTTCCCAAATTCAGCAGGCCCTTCCCACATGCTTTGCTTGTCTTTTCTTCTTCATCCAAGAACTCCTACTCATCCTTTACGATCCAATTCACACGCCACCATCTCATTCCGACATTCCAACATTCACCAGCAGAATCAGCCACTTGGTTTGTTTTTTTTTAGCAACCCAGCACCTTATTTATAGCTGTGTGTCACATTTGCCAAGTTGTGCTGTGAGTGTATTAATTAGGCCGTTTGGGTTGCCGGCACAAAGTAATCAGGACTTCAAAGCCTGGGAAGTCTTCAGAGTTCAGCTGGGCTCACAAGAAGCTGGGGTGCTGTAGGAGCGCCAGTGTGGCAGTTACATCTCAGCAACTAAGAGTCACTGGATGCCTCCTGTGGAATTTTTCTTCTCTTCTTTCCCTCTATACCATGAAACTCATAACAGCAACTCCAATAAACTGAAGCAGAAGGTACTTTTCCCTTTTAGACTGCTCCCATCTCTGTCTCAATGGTTCCCGGTTCCGAGTCGAGATTAAGTCACTGGGACCCCCTTCTGAGCCCTCCGCACGGTCTCCTCCTGCTCTAGGGTTAAGACCACCTCCTTTCCCTGGTAGTGCTCTCCAGCCTCACCTTTACTCCCTTTCCTGTCCCCCACTGCACTGCCCTCTGTCCCTGCTATGGTTTGCATGTGGGCCAGGGGTGTCCACTGAAGGTGTGTGTGCTAGAAATTTGGTCCCCAGTGTGATGCTGTTGGATGCTGGGGGGACCATAAGAGGTGAGGCCCAAGGAGGGTGACCAGGCAGTGTGCTCCTGCTCTCAGAGGACTGACGCTGGTCTCATGCACTGGGTTCTTCCTCATAAGAGTGAACTGCTGTTCAAGAGCATTCCTTGCCCCAGGTCCCTCTCTGGCTTGTGGTCTCACAGTGTACTCTCCCTCTCTTGCATATTCCTGCCATGCTGGCATCCGCCATATTGTGGTGCAGCCAAAGGGTCCTCACCAGAGGCCAAACAGAGAGAGCTGCCCAGTCTTTGACTTCTGCCCTCCAAAACTGTGAGCTAAAGGGTTTTTTTTCCTTTGTAAAGTACCTCGCCTCAAAAATTTTTTTGAATTTTAAGAGGTTTGCTAAGTTGCCCACATCAGCCTTGAACGTGTGACCCTCCTATCTCAGCATTCCAAGTGGCTGGGATCACCAGCTTGCAACATGCCATCCAGCTACCCTTCCTTTCTTGGGATGTTCTCAGGGATCTTTTCCTCTATGTGGGAGGTTCTCCCCACTTTCTCCCTATGCAGCTAATACTTCCAGTTTAAGACAGGAAAGGTTAAAAACATGAGCTCTAGGGCTGGAGATTTAGCTCAGTGATTCCAGCACCTGCCTAGCAAGCACAAGGTCCCTGGTTCAATGAACCACATACAACAATTCTGGGTGTGGTGGTTCACACCCACCGGCAATCAGTACCACATACCACAAATGCCAGGCTTGGTGGCTCAAGCCTGTAATCCCAGCACTCGGGGAGGCAGAGGCAGGAGGATTGTTGAATTCGAGATTTGCCTGGGCTACATAGTGAGCTCAGGGCCAGCCTGAACTACAAAGCGAGGAAAAAAGAAAGAAAAGAACATGAGCTCTAGAGCAAGACATACTGGATTCAGACAGCAGCTTCAGGGCTGTATATGGTGCACAGGTGTCCTGGAGCACGTTAACTCCTCTGTCCCAGAGTTGCTTCACTCTGGGTTTCTGCTTAGCCTTGCAGTCTTGGAAGGTGACTGGACAGTGGAGTCACTTAGAGGCGAGTGGTGCAGTTGTATATTTAAATGTCTGCTATTTCTCATGATGTATGGAAGAGTCTGTGATTTCTCTACCTGGTGCCTGTTTAAACCTAATATTTTCTAAGTGTCCGATGTACATCTTGTTGAATAAGAACAAATGTCCCCATCTGTGTTCCTAAAGCAGAACCCTGCTGAGAGCTTCCTCTGGTCTTTGGTGTCAGGAGTATCAGACTCATCTCCAACCTTCTCAAATCTGGTCAGTTTACAGCTAGAGAATCATGACTTCCTCCCTGCCACTCCCATAAAAAAAAAATCAGAAAGCAAGTTGGACATCAAAGCTCTTTTTAAAACCAACATTTTGATGACTTAAGAGTAAATGAATGAAAAACATATGATTCAAATTTCTTTTATGATACACGAGGGCTCATTCTGGACTTGCTGTTCCTCACCGCCAACCTAACAATGAGCGGGGAAGTTGCCCAATTTTCACATCATCAACAGATGGGTCCCCACACTTGGGAAGTTTTATGTGGCAGAAAAAGGACAAAGCCAGCTCCTCAAGGAAGTTCTGTGTTGAGTGATTCTTTTGCCTCCTGTTTTATTTTGGGTTTTTTTTTTTTTTGTTTTGAGACAGGGTCTCATTTTGTAGTTCAGGCTGGCCCTGAGCTCACTATGTAGCCCAGGCAAGCCTTGAACTCAGCAATCCTCCTGCCTCTGCCTCCCCAGTGCTGGGACTACAGGCTTGAGCCACCAAGCCCAGCATCTGTGGTATGAGGTACTGATTGCCAGTGGGTGTACCATGCCCAGTATTGTATGTGGTTACCGGGGATTGAACCAGGGACCTTGCACTTGCCAGGCAGGCGCTGGAACCACTGAGCCAAATCTCCGGCCCTGCCTCCTGTATCTTGTCTGATCTATAAAGGCCTGGAGCCTGGGGTGGCAGGTTTGCCTTCCCGGAGGCAGCAGTGGTCATAGCAGAAGGGTGTGTGGGGTCAAACAAAGATCCAAATGCCAAGATTTAGGCCAGGATTTTCCACTGGCAAACTATATAATCCCCTAATCTTCAGTTTCCTCACTGGCAAAACAGAGGTAATGGTTCTCGCTCCACTTCTGATGGGAGTTGTAGGCGCATGGCCAATGGTCAACGTTCATCACCTCTAACAGCAACACAAACCTATGGATGCTGCCAGCACCCCTGGCTGTCTGTGACAGCTTCTGAAGGATGGACGAGATCCCAGGAGACTTGGCCTCTGGATTTGGCACAGGGGGCTGTGGGGCAGGGCCCCTGTGGAGAGGCAGTGCTCTGGAGTAAGTCTGTGGAGACCTTCTCTCTCTGTGTGCAGGGGTAGTGCTCATTGCCAGAAGCCCTGCTTTCATTTTCAAAGTCATGGGTGAATGGCTGTGACTTGGAAAATGTGTGTGTGTGTGTGTGTGTGTGTGTGTGTTTTCAGATAAGGTCACTTTAAGTCACAAAATGTTTCAAGCTGGGCTCAAACTTGTAATCCTCCTGCCTCAGTCCCCAGAGTGCCGAGATTATAGGCATGTGCCACCAAGCCCAGCACGGGTGACATTTTAAACACTGACTTTCCAACACTGACTCAGTGTGGCAGTCAGAGATAACTGTGATCACAGCAGGACTGGGCTGGCAGGGAGGGAAGCTGAAGGCATCTACACCTCATGCCTGGTAGGCTGCGGCCGAGGTCTACTGACCTGCACACTGTGGATCTGGCATCTCTAGTAACATTTATTTGTGTTGAGTGAACATCAGCAAAGCCCAAACAAGGATGTGAGAATAAAAGGTGGAGATAGGTGGCATAAAAAGATAAGTGGCTCAGGTAGGGTGGTTGGAGGCCCAGTGTCTTTACTGGAAGAGTATGAAACTCGCCTCTTCCCTGGTCCCCAGGTACTTCAAGGAGCATGCCCCACCTAGGAGCTGGGTTGGAGTGGAGAACAGGACAGATAAATTCCTACCTCAGGGGACATGTAGTGCCAAAGAAGCCAGACAAACACACGGGTTGTTAAGAGCATGCTGAGCCTTTGGGAGATGGACAGGTCCTCCAGGAATATGTGGTTTCCAGGTACATGGTCTTGGTAATCACTGAAGGCTTCTGGGGAAAGCGACATTGAAGCTGAGACTGGGGCCCACAGGAGTTTGCTAGGCAAAGGCATGTGAGAGCCAGAGGAGAGTTCAGAACAGACAGGCAAAGCAACTGCAGGGAGAAGGCCCTGACTGGCACATTTGCCTTGAGCATCTTTTCGATGTTACATTTGGCTTTCCTCACTCCCAGTTTACAGGTGGAGACATGCAGATTAAGTGTTTGAGTTCTTTTCTTTGAGGTTCCTGGGCCCCTCAGATATGGAAGTACAGTTGGCCAGATGATGTCCCTGGTAGTACTTATGCCAGTACATTAGATCTTTACTTGTGACGGGTGGGAGTTCTACTCATGTAGGCGCTGTCAGATTTATTCTCAACAATACTGTCCCTTGGTATCTCTCCATTCTCCCAGCGAGTAATTTGTATAAAAACACAGGGATTTATACATTAAAGTAGATAAAATCCTAGGCTAGGCTTAGATAGACTTGTATTCAAATCCTGCTTGACAATCCAACTATTAAAATCTTGGAGAAACTAATTCATTTGTCTGTCAGTTTCTGATGTGTAAAACAGAACTAATGAAAATGCCTACCAGCCAGGTGTAGTAGCTCACACAATAATCTTAATAACTCGGGAGGCTGAGACAGGAAGATCACAAGTTCAAGGTTAACCTGAGCAATTTAGCAAAAGAAAAAGGGCCAGAGGAACAGCTCACCCCTAGGTTCCATCCCCAGTTCCACACACAGAAAAACATCTACTTCACATTGTGAAAGTTAAAGGAGAAAAGGCAATGACAAGGGATTAGATTCACACTAGTATACATGCCACCCAATCTGCAATTTGGGTTTGTTTTGTTTTGTTTTGTTTTTGCAGTACTGATCATTGAACCCAAGACTTTCACACTAAGCTTTTTTCTTTTATGTCAAAACACGATCTCATTAAGTTACTAAGATACCCAGGTTAGTCTTGAACTTATGATGCCCCTGCCTCAGCCTTCCAGAGTGTTGTGGTGATAAGCATGTGCCACCAGGCCCAGCTGTGGCACCTACTTTGGAGACAGTTAAAGATAAGCATGAGGCTGAGAGCAAGCACAAATGCTGGGCTAAGAACATACAGATTAGTCGACATAAAATTTAGCAAGAATTTAATAAGTGCTAGGCACTGCTCTTAGACCTCTGTCTGTCTGTGTCTCTCTCTCTCTCTCACACATACACACACACACATATGCACCGATGACTGCCCACACACCCAGCTTTATAAGGGTGGGTCAGGGAAGTCAGCACAACACATGCAGGGGAAAATCCTACTGGACTTTAGCAAACTATAGGCACGGAGGAGTTGGCATTTTGTGTAGCTGCTTCATAGGACAGCTGTGGAATATGACCAGGCAGCTCAGTGCCATGAATCAACCGCCCTGGAGCATTACAGTAAGTTCTGTGTCACATTTTCAGGACAGACTCCAAGGAGCCCCGAGGATGCAAGCACTGAAAAACAGACTGGGTCGGGGATTTAGCTCAGTGGCACCACACCTGCCTCCAAAGTGCAACGCACTGAGTTTGATCGCTAGAACTAGAAAAAAGCAAACAAGCTGAGGGAGGAATGGCATCTTCAGCACAGAAAAGGCCCTCCAAATGTTTTCTTTCATTTACATATCCAAACACTCCTGGAGTGCCTGGTAAGTGTCCAGCAACATGCAACGTGTTATCAAACTATCGAGAAATTTCTGATGCCTGGGTGTCAGTGGTGGGCTCCACAGTGCACAGCCAAGCTTTACTCTTGGAAGAGACAGTCCTAGCCAAGGCTACTGGGGATGTCAGGCACTGGGGGCCCATACTCTATCCCTCAGTGCAAAAGGCCCCTCCCAAGGTTATAGCCTAATGAAGGAAAGAAGGCCCAGGTCTTCTTGCTACCCCCTAAGTGACTCCAGGGAGCCATTCTAGCCCAAGACCACCTCTGAGGTGTTCAGTTAGAACCACCTGGGAGCGGCTCCTCCCTCTGCCTAATCCCATTGTTCTCATTTCCTTGCAAGGATGTTTCCCACCCATCTAGTTGATGGGGTATCGGGGATACAGATAAACAAGCAGGCATTTATAATAGAGTTGGTAGGGCCAGGAAAGGGAAAGTACAGGATGGTACAGTGCACCCAAACCAGGACTGTGGGGTATCTTAGTCTGTTTCCTGTTGCTATAACTAAATGCCCAAGACTGGGTAATTTCTAAAGAATTAAAGTGATCTAGAAGCTGGGAAGTCCACTAGGATGGTACTGGCATCAGGTAAGAGCCTCCAGTGCTGCCTCGTGGCATGACAGATGACATCCATTGGTGAGACAGCATGCATGCTATCTTTTTATAAAACCAGTAATGCTATTGAAAGGCCCCACCCTTGCAATCTCATCTCATCTTCATTATCTCCCAAAGCCCCTACCTCCAATTACCACCAACATATGAACTTGGAGATTAAGCTTCAAACACACGAACTTTGAACACATTCAAACCATTGCAGAGAGTCAAGAAGCTTCCAGAGGAGGCAAACTGATGTGAGATCCAACATGGAGACAGGGGTGATCAAATGGGATTTTTCATCTCCAGCCAGTCCTAAGTGGCCAAAAACAAAAAAATGACCCAGGCCCTGGAGACAGGTCCTACGCTGTGTCAACAAGGGTCCTACTCTGCCCTGCAGATCCAGCCTCCTCAATCTCTGCCCAGAGCCTGGATGGTCAGAATCCCTAGTCTGCAACTGCTGGATACCATCAGCTCCATCAGAGGGGGCTGGAACAGGAAAAGGGGGCTCTCCTTTTGGGGATTCAGTTTTGCTGCCTCAACCCCCACCCTATCCAAAGTGAATTTGAGCTCTGAGATTAAAAACTCATTCCCTGACAGGAAACAGGGAGCTGGTGCCAGGACCGCCCAGTTGAGAAAATATGAACAAGATGCCTCGTGCCGCGGATGAACTTCCAACTACTCGAGCCTCAAGGGAAGGCAAGAAGATGGGCCCGTATCCCAAGCACTCCCACATTTGTTCTCCACTGCCTTCACCCCCAGAGTATGGGAAGTCCCTAGCTGCTGTGTAGTCTATAGCTCTAAAGTGCCCAGGATCCCATGGTTACAAATCACCCCACCCAAGAGCAGAGAAGCAAAGGAGTGAGACGGAGTAGGCATGGTACTGTAGCTCAGCCTTGCAGCTAACTGACGATGTGACCTTGGCAAGTCTATTCATCTTTTCTGGCCTGTGTTTTGTTATTGTTGTTGGGCTTGGTTTGGTTTGGTTTGGTTTTTCAAGGCTGAGTTGAACCCAGAGCCTCACACATGCTAAACTCATGATCTACCACTAAACTGTATCCTCAGCCTGACTTTTTTATAATCCATGCAAGAAGATAGTTGGGCTTTGGGGCTAGATTAGATGGTTTCTTCCATTTAATTCTAATTTTTAAGGAAAGAAATTGAAATGTTTTACCTATGACCAGAATCTTCTAGCCAACAACTAAGATCTCTAAATCCCAAAAGACTTCTTCCTAGGACAGTAGGGGCCCAGGGAACTCTGTGAGATGTGACTTGAAACCCATTCTGCTGCTGTTTGCTTCTGGCTCCAAGTCAAGGTGAAAGTTGGTGAAAGCTTTGAGAAAGGCATTTATTCCTTGCAGGTTTGGATGCCAACTTAGGTCACCTCCCACCCAGATTCTTCTGCCCAGACTACCCTTCTAGAGGGGCAAAAGTATTTGCACCCTTTATGCCAAACAAACCTTTCTGAAGTTTGGGTGACAGATGCCTCTGGTAGAGTCTGGAATCACTGACAAGCCCCAGCCTTCACCTCAAGGATGACTGGATCAAGAGAATTATAAACATTGATGAACTACCTGCCAGAAATGCTGGAGCTAACAAAGAACGTGAAGTCCCTGACGTAGGTAGGAGCATAGGAAATTGTTGGATGTGGTTCTTTTTTCTCTTAGCCTTTACCATGCCCTCACCACCACATGACAGGCCCTGTCCCAGGGTTTTCCAGGTGGCCACATTTTCCTGGATGGCTGAGTAGCTCAGCTCCACAGACCTCCTCAGATAAATGTTATTAGGCCAAGATTTCTTCTCCTTTTCATTCTGCCTCTCCCTCTCTTCCTTCTCCTCTTTCCCCTCTCTGCTCCTTTCTTCCTCTTCCTTCTTTTTCTTCACACCATGTCTAGTTTTATTGTTTTGCAGAAGAAAACTCAATGTAGAATATAATTGCAAATATTCAGCTGTGTGAAAGAGGAACTAGTGCTTGTGCACAAAAGGGAGGCATGAGACTTTTGTTTTAAATAAACACTTGGCTATGACTTGGGTGCCACAAGCATTTGGCCTCTAGGCAGCAGAGCTGCCTGGCCCGTGAGTTTGTGATGATTTCATGCCCCTCAGTCACTAATACATGGAATCAAACATGGTCACAATGAACCTCTTTTCTAGATCTTTTCAAAGCTTCCTACAGACAAGATCTGGCCAGGAGAAGAGAACTGGAATTTCCCGAAGGTCAGTGTCCATAACTGTTTGGTATTCTACATGATTCTTTTGCTTCCCGAGGATGTATACTTCTGCAGAAGATAACTGGTCATGATAGCTAGTGACATCTGGGGACGTGCTCCATTAGCTGGGAAGGACTCCCTTCTCACAGAGTGACACTACATCAGGAAGAAACCGCCTTAGTCTGTTTTGTGTTGCTAAAACATACCAGAGGTTGGATAATTTATAAAGAAAAGAAGTTTATTTAATTCCTGGTTCTGGAACATAGCAGGTACATCTGCTAGGCTCTGATGAGAGCTTCTCTGAAGACAAGATAACATAGTGTGGTTGCATGCGAAAAAGAGAAAGAGGAGGGAGAGGACACACGGTAAGACTGTGTGTGAGAGAGATGGAGGACAGATGCTGGTTTCTCTTCCAACAATCCCCTCTCCTAGACCTCCCCCCGTAGAGAAAGAACACATTCCCAACATAAAATACTTGCTTCCCACAAGGCCACACCCCTTGGTATCACCACTGGGTGATGAGCACCATGTGCTTTCACCACATGCTCAAAACATTTCCAAACCATAGCAATGACCAGCAGAAAAGACATGCTAGTTACCCATTGCTGTGTAACGAATGACTACAAATGCAGCTGCTGGAAGCGATGTGCATTTATTACCTCCTGTTTTCTCTGAGTCAGGAATGTAGGCACAGCTTAGCCCATTCCTCTGATTCAAGGATTCTCTTAAGTCTAAGAGCAAGTGGTGGCCAGGGTTGGGGTCTCACCTGAGGCACAGATGGGGAAGCCTTCGTTTCTACGAAAGACTGTTGGTGGGATTCAGTCTCACTTGCTTTATCTAAGTGTCCAATCCAAGAAGACAAGAAATCTGCAGGCAAGAGGAAAGTCCTCATCTCAAATAAGCAGAGAAGCCGCTTCCCATCTTCATTGTCAGATTCTGTTATATCCCCCTACCCCGTGCTCAAGGGAGGGGCCTACACCATGTGTGGACAGCAGCAGATGGGGCTCATTAGGAATCACCTTAAAAGCTGTCTGCACAGACAGGAAGCAGAAAAAGCACTCAGAGCCTTCAGCAAAATCTGTCTTCAGCAACATATCATAGCCAGACCCAACACCTTCCTCCACATTTTAGGTCCTGCTCCCATCCCGACTCCCTCCAAGTGCCGACCCTCCAGATCAGCCACACAAGTGTCATGTCACTGCACAACACTAAGAAGAAGTCTCAAGAAAGCCTGCAAAGATTATCCAAACGTGGATGTTTTAACCCAAGTTACTACGTCTGGAAAAAAAAAAATCATACTACTCACCACTGACTGGAACACACACTTTATTCAAGTTGTTGCCCAGATCCTTTATGAAACTGCTTCGTTAGTCATCACAACCACCTATGGAGAGGTTAACTGTGACATGTGTTGTAATCGATCAGGAAAAAGCCTTGATGAAATGAAGTGGGCTGGCCCACAGCAAACAGAAAGACAATGGGATAGTGTCCATTTCCAATCTGCCTTGTCTCTTGCAGACCTCCTAAGACCAAGACAAAGTTCTAGATCACTTGCTTAGAGATTTGTAAGTCATCTGAAAATAACTGCTATCATTTTCCATCTACAATCTGCCACAAATCTAGAGTCCCCCTAGACTGTAAGTTTGATTTGAATATCTCATAGTGGAGTGCTGGCAAATAACCTAATTGGAATAGTACTGCTGATGGAGCGGGTACCCAGGAGGAGGATTAAGAGAAGGTAGATGGAAGGGTTCTAGCCCAAGGGATCTCTAAGACTTACCTCCAAACTACACACCTCTTCTGAACTCCTTACCTTTCCTTGCCTCTCTGAACAAAGTGCAACCCTCTCACTCAGAAAATGGTCCTCTCCTGCTGGATGATTCAAAGCCCCAGAGGAACCTGCAATACCCCGTCCATGGACAATACCTCTAAAGAAATCTAGGTAATATGAGGTGCCATGGATGAGCCAGTTCAACTGCATGTTGATACAGGGGTGGCTCATTCTGTTTTCATTCCTTTCTCTGGAAAACTAGCATTTAGGTCTATACCCAGAGTTGGAGGTGAGGGAACTCCTAGAGATTCTTTGCTTCCCCTCTTACATGTCACTTTGAAGGCCAAATGTTTATCCATGATTTACCAATTGTCCCACAGTGCCCTATTCCTTTTCTAGAAAGAGATTTACTAGTGAGATTTAGGGAAATTCTCAAATTCCAGCTAAGGCAAAACAAATTGTACTTGTTGAGACTACACCAGGTCTCCCTGACCAAATTAGCCATGCTGCTGCGTGGTACAATGGAACACCTAGTAGACCAAATTCTGCTATGCCTGGAGTTATGCCCAAAAGATCCCAACCAATTTCCCAACCAAAAGCAGTATCCAATCAAGAAATAGGCATGTAAAGGCTTCCAGCCTTTCATAGACAAGTTTCTCAAACTTGGCCTTCTGCAGCCTTGTTAGCCCCCTTGCAAGGCTCCATTCTCTCTGTAGTAAAGACCTCAGGAGAATATCACATGGTACAAGATGAGGGTATAATTTCAATCCATCCTCCAGTGGCAGATCCATATAAAAATCCCCCCCAAATTCCATGGGATACTAGCTAGTTTTCAGTCTCACTTTTAGATTTAAAGGATGCATTTGTCTCCATCCTCCTATGTCCAGACTCCCACTTTCTGTTTGCCTTTGAATAGGAAAATCCCATTTCAATAGAAAAGCAGAAATATACTGGGACAGTTCTCCCACAGGGGTTTAGAGACAGCTCTCACATTTTTACTTGGGGAACTAGACAGAGGTTTAAGGAATTTAAAGCTTAAACAGGGAGCCATCTACTGTATGTAGATGATATTCTAGTTTGTAGCCCAAGTCAGAAATGGTCTAACCATAACACTGTAGAGACTCTCAGTGTTCTAGCTAAGGAGAGATATAAAGTCTCCAAAGAATATAAAGCCTCAGATATCCCTCCAAAGTTCAGTATCTGGGATACGTTCTTACTCCTGTGAACAACAGCTGGATGCAGGCTAACTGTGATCTTAGGTCTCCTGCCACCAAAAAGCAGCTTCTCGCCTTCCTGGGAAGGCTGGCTTTTGTAGGATCTGGCTACCTAAGTTGGGAATAATGGCAAAGCCTTTGTAATCCCAGCACTCAGGAGGCAGAGGCGAGAGGATTGCTGAGCGTGAGGCTTGCCTGGGTTACATGGTGAGCTCAGGGCCAGCCTGAACTACCAAGTGAGACCCCGTCTCAAAAAAAATTAAATAAAGAAATAAAAGCAAGACTAGTGTGGCTATAGAAAGTGTAGAAATCTGATTTGCTTCTTGTATTGGGGCTATTAAGGAAGCTTAATGGTCACTAGCTCTTTTTTCGTTGTTTTCTGACAAATTTTTCTTTCATTAACCCAGACCATGAGCCACACTATCTGGACATCACATGATCCCCAGTAGGTAAGGGCTATAGCCTCTTTCAGCTTGAAGAAGCTATAGAAGACAGAAAACTCCATGACCTCAGTACCCCATAAGGAATTATGGGGATTTGTGTCTCTCAAGGAGAAGTAATACAGGAGATTAGGGGATGCTAAACCTGGCTGAGTGCAAGATCCCAGAACACATGCGTGGCACAGTTCCCAAAGCCCTGCGTGTCGACTTCTCATGAGAACTCAGATTTTCAACAGGATACCTAGACCTGATGTCAGCCTGAGGCGCGGGATCCCAGCCCTGCCTCTAGGACCTGTATGTAGAGGTTCTCACGTTTTTTCCTTGCGATTTGGACAGTGTAAAAGAACACAGATGTCCCAAAGATCTTGCTATTGCAGCCTTCCTCACAACAGCCTGCCCTGTATCTCCCAGGGTGGACTTTTATCTTGCTTTTTCCTCTCTTACTCCACCCAAGCTCACTCTGCAGATCCAGCTTCTTTCTCTTCACTTTTACTTTTTAAAATAAACTTTACCAGTGCTTTAAGAAAAAAAAAAAAAAAAGAATATTCTTGCTGATAGAAAAGATGTTCCAGTTCACTGAAGTTGTCCCTGAGTGATCTGGACACACTGAAGATACTGAGAAAAAAACAAAATAAAAAAATCTCCTGTCTTCACACTTGAATGACTCAAGACAAAGTACAGTATCATTGGTAATCTTGAAAATTCAAATCAAAATCACAATGTGGTAACACTTTATGCCCACCAGGATGTCTAGAATTGTTAAGAAAGACAAATAGGGCCAGAGATTTAGCTCAGTGATTCCGGCACTTGCCCAGCAAGTGCAAGGTCCCTGGTTTGATCCCTGGTAACCGCATACAATACTGGGCATGGTGACTCACACCCACTAGCAATCAATACCACATACCACAAATTCCAGGCTTGGTGGCTCAAGCCTGTAATCCCTGTACTCAGGAGGCAGAGGCAGGAGGATTGCTGTTGAGTTCGAGGCTAGCCTGGGCTACATAGTGAGCTCAGGGCCAGCCAGAACTACAAAGCAAGGGCCAGCCTGAACTACAAAGCAAGACCCAGTCTCAAAAAAAGAAGGAGGAGGAGGAGGAGGAGGAGGAGAGAGGTACTAATAAATGCTACTATGTGGATGAAAACATTATGCTAAGTGAAAATAGCCAGTCTGAAGGACCATGTATTATGTGATTCCATTTATATAAAATGTTCAGCATAGGCCAGTCTTTAGAAATAAAAAGTAGATTAATGATAGTAGAATGAGCAGGCTAGGGGTGATGCCTAAGATATGTTTTGTTTTTATCTCTCTCTGGGCTGAGCCCAAGTGCGAGTCTGGGACTCTGAAGGCTGGGGCATCCCCTCAAAGCTGGGCTGCTGCACTGATGTGGAGAGGCAGACGTCTGCCTACCTCCTCTTTGGTCCAGATTCCATTTCCAGTCTGTTTATTTAGTCTCCACTCAGCTCTGTGGAGTTGGGTTAACCACAGCCCACCAGAGCAACCACTCTGACCACAATTCAGGGCCCCCAGCTCTGGGGTACTCCTCCCCTCAGTTCCTCTCCAGGGACGATCTCCACCAGGCTTCACCAGAATGGACAGCTGCCACCCTTCCTGATGTCACACTTGCTTGAGCCATTAACTGGGTGTGTGGGCACCTGGCTTCTAGGCCTAATCTCAAATGTTGGAGAGGCCCAAAAGCAGGGCGGCCAGTGTCCTAGTAGCCTGCACACAGCCTTGGGTTAAGCCTGTCATTCTGTGGTGAAGTGCAGTCTCCCTGAAAACAATCAACATTCAATGGTTGAAGGATTTCACACCCACCTCCTTAGCAGATGGGGCTAAGACCTCAGAAGGAAAGGACTTCACTGACCATTGGGCTCAATGGCCTCTTCACGACCCACAGCCTCCCCATCTACCTCTTTCTTCGACTTTCCTCCGTGGAGAGACCTGGAGCCACCCCATATACCATGACCCTATTTAATGATGATGGTGACATCCCTTGCTGACCCCTGCCACCCTGAGCCTTCCCTTCCCAGGCTAGAAAATCCCAAGCCCTCCACACTCTGCTCTTCCCTCCTCCATCAGCTCCTAGCATCCTGCTCCTTCAGATCACAAACTGTGTCTTTTCTACTTTGTATCACTAGCAGTTGCCAAGGATGTAGCTCAGTGGCCCCACACCTGCCTGGCACAAAGGTCCTGAGTTCAATTCTCGATACTGGAAAAAAAAAAACCCTACTGTTTGGCAAAGAGAATGGGACCAATAAATAATTCCTTTCCATAAGGAATATTTGGAATGAATAAGGGACTAGCAAGATTGAACAAAGTTGTTGACTTATCGCACAAAGCCAGGACCCTGGGAATGGGCTGTTCTTGAGACTGCCCTTTCCAAAGAAGTGGGACCCCAGTGAACCCCTCCCCTGATGGATCATGAGGGAGGTTGCAAGGCAGAGGAAAGGGGCATCACCTTCTGCTCTCAGAGCTGATCTTGCTCACAGCATGATCCAGACCCTTTAGCCAAACCCACTTCCTTTGCTCAGAGAGGAAGGAAACACAGTGTGGTGTACAGAGGTGCACATGAAAGATGGGGCTGCCGCGACTGCATATTGAGGGTCTTTTTTATTTTGACATTATGCACTATCCATTCTACATACATTTACTGAGCACTTCCATTTGTCTGGCCTGTGCTGGGTACTGATGGGGCATCACAAACAAGATAGGCCAGTGTCTCTGGTCCTGTAGGGCCATGTCCAAATCTGGCACCAGACCATATATAGAATGGAACGAGACGAGGACTTCTTGGCATACACTGCATGCCTGGATATTAACGCTATCTTTATAGAAAGCCTCTAAAGCCCACGGGATAGTATCTGCTTGACAGTAGAACTTCTGGAGGCAGATGGAACCTTTTCCAGGTCTCAGTTCTGTTTCTCCTTGAGCAAGTGACTTGATCTCATTGTGAGATGTGGATTACATTGTCATCAGGCAGAGTTATCTGCCCAATGAAGCAAAGACTGTAAAACCTTCTGTCTAGCCCTGAGAATACTTGGTGAGTGGAGTGGAAGTTTCTCCTGTCCCCAGACAGCGATGATCTTGGGGCCAATTGGCATTACCTTGATTTCCAAGATAGTGGCTGCTAAATTTGGCTGTGGGGGCTTCATAAAATTAGATTCCAAACCCCAGCCCAGACCCTCTGAACCAGGAACTCCAAGGATAGGGCCTGGAAATGTGCATTCTTGCTGGGTTTGGTGGGTCAGGCCTATAATCCCAGCGCGCAGGAGGCAGAGGCAGGAAGATTGCTGAGTTCAAGGCTTGCCTGGGCTACACAGTGAGCTCAGGGCCAGCCTGAACTACAAAGCGAGACCCTGTCTTTAAAAAAAAGAAAAGAAAAAAGAGAAATTTGCATTCGCTACATCTGCAAGCTAGTGCTAAACAATGCTCCAGCTGAACCCATTCATTTTCCAAAAGTCCCCGGTGAGGGACAACAGGTGTAGGAGGTCCACTCACACACACACACACACACACACAAAACACACACGTGCATTCACACACACACACCTGCATACACACACACCTGCATACACACATACACCCTCTCTTTCTCTCTCTCTCTCTCTCTCTCTCTCTCTCTCTCTCTCTCTCTGTCTCTCTCCTTCTTGACCGTGGGCCTGGGCATCCAGCTCAGCCCTCTGCCCAGGCTGCGGTGGGTCCCTTCTGAGCACCAGGCTGCTCATAAAGCTCCTGATGAAAGGCAAGATGGACAGGCGAGGTCAGAGTTCACACAAGCTGCTCCGCCTTCTGTTTCATTTACAAGTGGCAGTCACCTCATTAAACCCAGTCTCCCTCCAACCCCACCTCACCCCACAGCCCACCCTGAATGCCCCACACCCAGGCTCCGCCTACTTATGTTTTGCTGGGTGTCAACACAGAAAAGTTCAGGAACCCAGAGGTGGACAGATACACTTAGAGGGATGCACCCCAAATTTTGGCTGAGAGTATCTCCCCAAAATTCATCTAATGCTTGGCATGGAGAATATACTCCACAAATGTTTGTTAAACTAAAGCATTTATAAATGCACTCAACTGGTATTTTAATGGTCACCATGCAACTAGTACTTGGAAATCAGGGCTGCGCCCTTCAAGTCTGATGGTGGAAGACAAGGAAGATACACAGCAAGGAGCTGGGTCCTGGCGAGGCCACAGGCGGCCGTGTGTCTTGTGCTGACTTTCAGCTCTGTGACCTTCAGCCTTCTCCTCCATGAGGAGGTTACCAAGGTGACCAGATGAAGGGCCACATGGAGGAATCCAGCTTCCACCCAGCACACTCGACCTCCAGCCCAGGGCAGAGCATCACACAGTCAACTCCAGCTGCTGAAGGTCATTGGGGCGGGGCAGTGGCCACCCAGGGGCATCTGGAGTCCTGAGGGGCTCAGGAGGTGACTCCAAGACAAGGTGTGGGAGCTCAGACCTGACCTGAAGGAGGGGCGTCCGCCACGTCAGCGAGGGCAGGTTGGTGTAGGGAGAAGGTCCAGTGTGCACAAGGCCTTGAGTGAAGAAGGGTGAGGCTGGTGTCTTTGACAGGTGCTAAGTGGGTGAGGGCACCAGGCCCTGCCACTGAGGGGCCAGCAGGAGGCATGTAGACCTTCCAGGCAGTGGGGTGACTCAGGACTCCAGCTAAGGCACAGTGGAAACAGTCAGGGGTCCCAGGGCCCCCAAGCCTCCCAAGAAGAAAGCACCGTCTCTGCCCCTGATGCCAACTTGGGGCTTGCAGAGGCCTCAGCATTTCTACACAGGAGGGGTTTGGTGGAGCAGTCCGGGGGAAGGGAGGTCTGGGTGCCTCCAGTCCTCCTTACATTCCATGGGAGGGGCTGCCAGGGGCCAGCGGACACCCAGCCCTAAGCGGCCCCTTACCAGCCTGCCTCATGAAAGGGCAGAGTGACTCCTACGCTGAGGCTCTGCAGAGAGAGTCCTTGGGCTGGGCCTGGTGTCCCTGACCGAGGCCCAGCCCTGCCATGCCATCCACCTCCCACCTTGGCCTGTCTGTCCTGGCTTTCCACACAGGTTTTGGGGACCCCACGGGCACCCCACCAGCAGCTCTAAACTGTGAAGTCTGGCTCTCTGCACATGGGCTCCTCTTGGTGAAAAGGAGACTGGAGAAAGGATGGGGCTGGAGGCGCTGCCCAGAGGAGGGAAGGGAATTAACCTGAAGACTAGGTGGACACAGCTACCTGGGGCAAGAGAGGAAGAAGGGGCAGAGGAAAGGTAGAGAGAAGCGGCAACAGAAGGGAAAAGACTAAAATCCAAACAGTGAGGAGTAGTCATTCAGTAGGGAAAGTACAAGTGGCCAGAATGATCAAAAATAAAGTGGGGGGGGGGGGACTGGAGGTTTAGCTCAGTGGTTCTGGCGCCTGCCTAGCAAGCGCAAGGTCCATGGTTCAATGCCCAGTAACCACATAGAACAATATTGGGTGTGGTGACTCACGCCCACCAGCAATCAGTACCACCCACCACAGTGCTGGGCGTGGTAGCTCACGCCTATAATCCCAGCACTCGGAAGACAGAGGCAGGAGGATTGCTGTTCAATTCAAGGCTTGCCTGGACTACATAGTGAGCTTAGGGCCAGCCTGAACCACAAAGCGAGACCCTGTCTCAAATAATAATAATAATAATAATAATAATAATAATAATAATAATAATAACGTGAGGACTCAGAGTGTTTTATCACAATAAAAAATACATTGCCAATAATCCCCCTCAAAGTAAATCTCCTTCAAAGACACTGATCCATCGTTCTTTGCCTCTTTCTGAAGCAGTTCATGCGATCTTTAGTTGTACTACTGTACCTGCCACAATACCCTGAATCCATTCAAAATGTCTACCTTTCACAGTCATTTCCACCTGAGGGAAAGACAGAGTCACACGGCACCTGGTGAATCGGGGCGAGGGCTCACTGCTGTTTTTGTAGACCCGCCTTCCATCCATGGTGCTCAGCAGCAGTATCTACCATGTTTTCTGTCATACCTTGCAAAGACACTCACAAAACAAGACTTCCACACCTGGATCAGAAGGTGGCACAAGTGATCGGATTAGTATGTCTGGAGGGAAAGGGGGCACCCAGAGGGGCACGTGTGGCAATGTGTCTCTTATTGCAGTGATTCAATTTACACACTCACTGTGTATTTTGAACACACCTCAGATGCTGGAATAGCAGAAGGATAAATACTAACGTGAAGAAGGCGAAGACAACAACAGAAGCGACAGGCAGAGAGGATGAATGAGACAGTCACATTTTGGAACTTGACCTGCTGTGATTCTAAGGCCAAGGTGGACGAGTGCCCCTTCCTCTCCCCTTCTTTCCACTGGAAGCCTGGAAGCACCCTCAAGCCTTCCCCATTCTGTCTGAGGCTCTAGCTGCACCACTCTGGGGACAGCAGATTGAGTCACAGGTCTAGCCTTGGTCGCTTGTGGGGTGCCTGGAATAGGGAGCCCTGGGAAGTACAAGTAAGACCCTGAGAACTGCCAGTCAAACACTCCTGGGCCCTTTCCAGTATTGCATGGGACACAGCTGGGCTGAGTGAGGATCTGAGGTTCTTTTATTTTAGACAGGGTCTCGCTTTGTAGTTCAGGCTGGCCCTGAGCTCACTATGTAGCCCAGGCAAGCCTCAAACTCAGCAATCCTCCTGCTTCTGCCTCCTGAATGCTGGGATTACAGGCGTGAGCCACCAGGCCTGGAATTTGTGGTATGTGGTACTGATTGCTGGTGGGCGAGTCACCACACCCAGTATTGTTGTATATGGTTACCCGGATCAGACCAGGGACCTTGTGCTTGCTAGGCAGGCATGGGAACCACTGAGCTAAGTCTCTAGCCCCCAAGATTCTTTTCTTAAGATAGGGTCTCACTCTGTAGCCCAGGCTGGCTTCAAGTTCATGGTGGTCCTTCCGCCTCTGCCTCCTGAGTGCTGGGAGTACGGGCACGAGCCACCATGCCCGGCCAGACCTGAGACTTGAGAAGAGAGGATTTCTGGGTGTCTTGGCATTGAGGCTGGTCCTTGGGTCACCAGCTAAGAGCACAGTCCATAGGACTAATCCCCAAGTGCACCCTGGCTCTCAGCCTCCCCTCTGTCGCTTTCCCTGCTTCCCTGACCACTGCCCTTTCGTGCCCCTGTCAGCTAGGGTCAGAGTCTAGGCTGTCTAATGGACTGGCCAGGCCCTGCTTCCCCCAGGCATGTCCCTTCCTGTCTCCGACTCTGCTCAGACCACTTCCAGGCTGACTGTAAACCACGCTGCTCCTTCCTGTGCAGGGCCATTCTTTTCTCCCCACCTAGAAAGCGCTTCTGTGTCTTGTAGGGCCTGCCTGCCTCTCCCCTGAACTGTGTGACCCAGGGTCTCAGCACCCCACACACCTCTCCTGGACTGCATCAGAAACATGGCGCGGCAGGACTCCACTGGCCTGCATGAGCCTGGGCCCCTGAAGTCTTAAGCCGCGTCCCACTATCCTCACTTTATCTTTGTCTTTTCAGCTTGACGCCAAGCCCCCGGGCGTAGGAACCATGTCTCTGCTCCTTTTGTCTCTCCCCAGCTCAGACACTTAAGCACAGAAGAGAGGTCAAGCTCTTATGTGTCTGCAGGACCCACTCAAATTCTCCAGGTAGCAGGATGTGCCGGGTCCACAGGGCCTCCACCTTTTTCCAAGGACCACGAGATGGAAGAAACGCCCCTTCCCCTTCATGGATACCCTAAGCCTTGTCTGGAGCCCACTGAGGTTGATTTCAGGACGGGCTGCGGGGCTGTGAGAGAGCTGATGCTGAAGACTTGAAATAACGAGGCAATTAGAGGAGGCAGAGAGCAGGTGCAGGCACGGACATCTCTGCTCAGAGCAGGCGCGGCTTGTGGCAAAAACATCAGACCTGGGGAGCACAGTCTGCCACCGCCCAGACACAGCTGGCCTCACGGTTTGGGAACGAGCTGGGCCTAGAAGCCCAGGCTCCAGGACCCCTGACAGGACAGAAGCAGCCCCAGGCAGGCCCTGCTTGACTCAGGGGTCAGGCCACACCACCCAGGAGGCCTCACAGGCAGGGAGAGGCCTGGCCTATGACAAGTTCTGCTTGGCTCTGGGAGCTGGCGGAGGAGAGCGCACTGCCACGGCATCTGTGTCACCTGCATCCCTTGAAACCCTGTCCTATCCTCTCCTAGGGACCCTTCACAACTGGAAGGGGACCCCAGGACACCCCCCAGCATGAGCTTTCCAGAGCTTGGCCCTGGACTCAGCAGGTGCCGAGGGCAACACTCAGTGGAAATCAGCCCGGTTTTACCAATTCTAGGCAGGGTAGGCAGGACAGGGAAGAGCCCCTCTCCCCTGGAGACGGAAGTGGCCAGACAGCCAGCGCTGACCAGGTGTGCACAAAGGTGACTGTGTTCCTGCCTGTCCCCTCCCCCAGCAACCCTGGACCTGCTTGTGGGCAGCCTTTCCCAGGAGAACTGAATGCATGGCCTGTTCGGTGATTACGGGGACAGGGTACCGCACTGACAGCTCTTGTCACAGCGCCCAGGCCTCAATCATGCTGCAGAGGTGAGGACAGCTCAGTTCGCTGCCTCAGACACGGGGCTGCCTACCAGAGAGCAGCACAGGGCCGCGCTGGCCCCCCTCCCTAGGAGATGGCACAGAGAACAAAGCCCCAATGTCCCCGATGCCCTCCTTCCTATTGTGACCCCCCTTCCCCACTCCTCACGGAGCAGCCGGCTCTGAAGGATGCTAATTGCCGGGGATGAGTGACGCTGGTGCTTGGGAGGATGGGAAGGAAAGTGCTTCTGACATAACCCAACCTCCCCACCCTACCTTCCACTGGGGGACAAGGAAAAAAACTGGTATCAGATCTGGGGAGTTCCCTTAACCCCAGTGTCCTGGTTTTGTGGCCCCCAAAGTGGGAACCAAAGAACCCCACTTCATGCCTGCAACTCAAACCACCCCTGCTCTTCACCGACCCCGAGGCCCCTGCCAGCCGCCAGCAATGGAGACGCTGCATGCTGTGCAGCCTTCCCCCTGTGGACACAGCGTGGCCGGCCTCCAGCTCCACCTCAGCGGGGATTCTATGTTCCGGGCTGTCTTCTGAACCAGCCTGGGGCTCTGTACCTTCATCATCAACCCGGGGGGGCTCCTCCTCTTGCGCACAGTCTGGCCCCTCCCAAGTGGAGGGACCCCAGTCCCTGTACACAGGAGGAAGAAGCCAATGCCATCTCTCTGTTCTTTTCTTTCCAGTTCTCCTCCAAACTGAAGCAGTGCAGCAGTAATGGGGCTGCTTCTCATTCTCTTCAGATTCTGGAAAAATAGACCATGATTCCCAAAACTATTGCTGAGACCTGACCCCTCTCCAAAAAAAGCAATGGGACCTTGGTTTGCTTCTCATATTGTGCAGCAATACAGCACAGTGGATAAGAACGTAAGTGCCAATCTCAGCCTCTTTGTCTCTTCGCTGGGGACCCTGAACAGCTTGCTAGACATATTACCCTCATCTCTAAACTTCTCCTTATTGAGCTGTGGTGAAGATTTAATGGGGTCACACAGAGGAGGAGGGACCTAGAGGCCGAGAAAGACTGTGACACAGCTGGCTGGTGGCGGAACCCAGCTGGCTTGTCCATCCACCGTGAGAGAGATGTTCCCTCCTGCTCTAAATCACGCTTGGCTTTTCTCTCAGGGCCGCCTGCCTGCATGTCCCTGGTGGGGACCTGGGAAGACTGGAAAGCAATAACTGGAACTTATTTTCAGAGGAAGGGTCTCGAAGTCAGACAGCGCTGGGTCAAGGCCTAGTTCTCCTGTGTGCAGACATGACCTTGGGAAAAGTTGACCCCTTTGAGCTTCCTGTCCCTCGTCTATAAATGGAAATGAAAATCAGAAAGAATTGTATACTCATCATGAGATTTTTTTTTTTACTGGGTGCTTCAAATAAACTCATACTAGGAGGCTTTTTGTGGCCAATATTTACTTACAATATTGACACTACTGTTCCTGTTAGTTTTCAGGGACTCAAGTGGGAGGATGGAGCAAAGGAAGAGCCAGTCTTGGCTGTGATCGCAGACCTTCTAACCCTTCTTGATTTCTTCCTTCCTTAGCTTTTTCTCTCTCTGCCTCTCCCCATTTGTGTATCATGTGTGAAGTGAATGCCACATGGCCCTTAAAATCAACTGAAAGGAAACAGGCAGAAGGTCTGGCCACCATGAACCCCAAGAACACAAGCTGGTCTAACCAGTGGAAGCTTGTGCCGAAAGCGGTGAGGAGGCTGGGCAGGGACCAACAGGCCCGGAGAGCAGAGAGATAAAGGGGTGGCAAAGACAAGCTGGCGTCTTCCCCGGAAGCCTGAGATGGGAGAGGAGATTATGTCCGGCAGTCTTCCCTGCAGCCCTCACCTCCTGCTCCCTCCCTGACCTCTTGGCTCACATCAAAGCGAGGGCCCTTCCCCTAGCTCTGCAGACTGAATGGGTCCAGGGCATCACTGCTGGCTCCTAGGAGCTGCTGACGGACAGACGGTAATAGCTCCCAGAGTGCTGAAAGAGGACGTGGACTCGGGTCGGAGCTGGCCCCTGCGGGGCTCTGTCAGGAAGGCCGCTGACCCCACCATCCCTCTCCTGCACCCTCCCAGCTTCCCAGAACAGCCATATTAAGCTCGCGCTGGCCAGGGGTGGAGGGGACCAGTGGGTGGCACTGATGTTGGGCTCCATCCCCTGGATGCACGTGAGACGTGCTGAGGCCTGAGGGAACCAGATCCTGCAGGAGACACAGGGAGGGTGGGAGGGAGGCAGGCACTAGGGCCTGTGCTGGAGGAGTCCCTGTCCCACGTGTGCCCCC
>PVIC010016211.1:8322-34309 GCA_004025085.1 Thryonomys swinderianus | reverse complement strand
AGCAATCCTCCTGCCTCTGCCTCCCGAGTGCTGGGATTACAGGCGTGAGCCACAACGCCCGGCATTGTGGTATGCGGTGTTGATTGCTGGTGGGCGTGAGTCTCCACGCCCAGCATTGTATGTGGTTACCGGGGATCGAACTCAGGACCTTGCGCTTGCGAGGCAGGCGCCGGAACCACTGAGCTAACCCTCCGGCCCAGCAAAAGCAATTCTAAACAACCACAACATGGCAGGGGGTATTACAATCCCCAATTTAAAATTCTACTCTAAAGCCACTGTGATAAAAACTGCATGGTACTGGCAAAGTAACAGACCCGAGGACCAGTGGAATAGATTAGAAGATGCAGAAACAACCCCAGGTACACTAAGCCACCTTATCTTTGACAAAGGAGCCAAACACCCTCAATGGAGGAAAAACAGCCTGTTTAACAAATGGTGCTGGAAAAACTGGGCTTTAACCTGCCAAAAACTAAAGTTAGACCTATCTCTTTCACCATGCACAAAACTAAATTCACAATGGATACGAGACTTAAACATTAAAACAGAATCAATAAGCCTGCTGGAAAACAGGTTAGGCAAAACTCTTGGAGACAGTGGCTTAGGCAGAGACTTTAATAAATAAAACCTCTCTAGCACAAGAACTAGCAGAAAGAATCAACAAATGGGATCTCATCCTACTGAAAAGCTTCTGCACAGCAAAAGAAGTCACTGGCACTGCTAAAAGACAACCAACAACATGGGAAAAAATCTTTACTAGCTGTTTATCAGACAGGGTTATTATCTACAATATATAAAGAACTTAAACAGATCAGCCTCCCCAAGTTCAAAGACCCAATTCAAAAATGGGCATCTGAAATGAACAGACACTTCTCAGAGGCAGAAGTCAAAGCAGCTAAGAAGCATATGAAGAAATGCTCAACATCACTGGTTATTCAAGAGATGCAAATGAAAACAACACTGAGATTTCATCTCACTCCACAAAGAATGGCCACGATTACAAAATCAACCAACAATCAATGCTGGCGAGGCTGTGGGGAGAAAGGAACCCTTCTCCACTGTTGGTGGGATTGTACACTTGTGCAACCATTGTGGAGATCTGTGTGGAGATTTCTCAGAAAACTAGGACTAGGGGTCCCAATTGACCCTGCTATCCCCCTGCTAGGAATATACATTGTCTTTTCTTAACTAGAAGCAAGATATGGCTTCTGGACTCTTAAAAAGCAACTAATTATTTACTTATTCTAGAACATAGAAAAAATTTAAATGTTGCCATAAATAAAATCATGCTAATATTTCAAATCTAAAATTAACAAATTATAATAATGACTCAATTTTCATATATCCAACTGGGATCTTATTTGTCTGATAATCATATGATTTATCAAAGCAACTTCCTACTAGCACTATGAAACACATACCTAAAGAAAACCACTCCCTGTGGTACCGTGACTTTTTAGGAGCATTAATTCATTCAATCTTTTTTCTTATCTTTATTAATAAATATTTTGCCCCATTCTTTAAGGAGTAACTGGGAAGATAGTTAAAACAAATCAGTTCTTACATGATGCAGGTGTCTCAAGTTACAACTGTCTAGTACTACTTTTTTCTCTAAGATCCACCTTATGATTTAAAGACTAACACGACTGAGATAAGACATTCTAGACAGAGCTGAATTTAAATCAGCCTCCAAATTACCGCCTTTTTCACTGTAATCATTTCATCTGAAGGTATACAATAATTAATTGACTGTTTTTATATGACACTACAAAATAACAATACCATTGCTTCCAATAAAGAATCAATAATTGTTTTTACAGCATTAAGGTAATTTATAGTCATTTGGAAAGATAGCAACAACTGAGACTTTTTTGCACTTATGACTATCCATTTTAAACAAAAGCCAATCTTAAAAACATTAATTCCAGAAAAAGTGCAGTTATGCCAAGAATAGATGAGAAAGTACAAGGATCTCACAGGTTATGTTATACCAAAGAGATAAAAAAGCAAAATTGATTTTACACTGTAAATTGATACAAATAAATAAAATCCTATCTTCTATTCCTGTATGTATGCTTAGATTTCTTACATAAATAACAACTTCATTCCATTCACTTCAATAAAATGAACTTAGGAGAAAAACTGAAAAGAGCTGATAATCAACTTCTAAGATTTATGCTTACTTCTTCCTAACTCTATCAATTTCCTGGCATATTTAACCTAAGCAGAAAAATCTTTTCAGTAAACCAGGCACACAAGTCTATATGTATCTTAAAGGATTCCGCCCAGCTACATATATCCCATGTTGCTTTTGGTTTCCCATCTCTTCTTTGCTTCAAATCTGAAATGAAGAACACAAAAAAAATCTCAATTTATTTCTAAAATAAAAATTAAAACTTTGCTAAAGCAGATGTTTACTAAGTGGCCAAAGCAAAACAAACCTAAAAATTCCACATGCTCCACTGATTACACTCTTATAAACAAAAATACAGAGTAAACTAAAAGTACCTAAAAACTGGATTTAAACAGGCTGTCTGAAACTCCTATGAAGTCAGTAGAATTACCACTAAAAATAGTAAGGAAACTTACCCCCATGCAAGTTTCTTCTTTTTTCGAACAGCCTGTGAGTTTTCAACTTCCTTTTTGGCTTTTACAAACTTGTGACAGGCAATTGCTTTGGCAATTTTTACACCAAGCTAAGAATTACAAAGGAGAAAAGAAATATGTGAAAACAAGTATTCCAGCTAATGTAAGAATTATAGTGGTATATTAATTGAGAATGTGTAGGTAAGAAAGCCACATCTGGGATCAGAAATTCTATGCTCAGGCTCCTTGAACAAAGTATAATGAATACACAGATAGGGCCATTATTTCCTTTCCCTTCCCAAAGACCCTCTACCCTAGCTGAATCATCTCTTGGATTGAAATCTTTTCCAAAGTGAGGCCCCTCCGGGGTCCACAAAGGTAGTAATGAGGCTCTTCAAGCTATCCCAGCATTTCAATAGGCTGAACAGGAATTTGCCCTGATAAGGCTGCACTGACTGACAGAGACATCAACTTTCTTTGCTTTGGGCTAGAATTACAGCAACTCAGTATGGTCACACCAGTTATCACACAGTGATCAGAAGCTCTGATTGGCAGTTACAGATGGGATTAATACAACATGGAAAAGCTAATTACTACTTCATAAATGCACTATGCATGATGAGAAACAGTTTTTAAGTCTCTGAGAGAGAACAGAATATGAAAGGTCTAAGAAAGTGAAAAGGCTGGACTCCAGGACTTAGGTGTTCCCTGGATGGGGGTCTTCGGTTCTATCCCCACCCCACCCCCGCGCAATCAGAAATGGGGGGGGGCTGGGATTTAGCTCAGTGGTTCCAGTGTCTACCTTGCAAGCACAAGGTCTGGAGTTCGATCCCCGGTAACCACATACCACAAAGCCAGGTGTGGTGACTCACAGCCACCAGCAATCAGTACCACACACTACAATCCCAGCACTCACCAGGCAGAGGTCAGCCAGAGGATTGCTACTGCTGTGAGTTTAAGGCTTGCCTGGGCTACATAGTGAGCTCAGGGGCAGCCTGAACTACAAAGCAAGACCCTGTCTCAAAAAAAAAAAAAAAAAAAAAAAAAGAAAAGATATCTGACAGGTCTATTCCAAAGGAACACCCCATCTAAGACATCTCTAATTCGGTTTATAACAGTCCTTGCTTCTGCATTCCTCTAGCCCTTTCTAGCTATAGAAATGTTTCTCCAGCAAATAACTCCAAAATGGGAGTGCACTGATACCTTCTAGTTTCTATGAGCTCTTTTTAAATGTCCAACTGTAACGGATCACTCAAGTAAATCCATTAAGAACCCAAGTAAAACAAACAAACAAAAAGCTTAAAACTGTGAGTGTTTCTTGCCTTTCCCATTCCTTCACTTGACTTGAGGCATATTAGTAGATGAGCACATTTGTGGATAACGAGACACAACCCAGAAGCACTTCAAGTCAGAGCATCAAAGCCTAAGATTCAGAGAGCTGTGTGCCATAGGAAGGCATGGAAAAAGGTTATGAACACACATGCAAGGAAAGAAGCCCACTGGGAAAGCAAGGTCTGGAATGTTTGACGTGTCTTCCAGCTCATCTTGGAGAATAGTTTTCTTACTGCAAAATAGATAAGGGGTAATCAAACACTGACTAGAGTTTAGAAATGAGAGAAAAACAGAATTTATTTTTCAGTTCAGAAAAGAATGAATATGCAAATGAAAAGAAGCTGTCAATCCAAGAAGCTTCAACAGGATAATTGCTGAAGAGTTACTAGGACTTGAGATTCCATTGGAGAAAGCAGACCAACCTCAGTATCTTCTTAACACCCAAAGCAATGTTAACAGCTCTACTACCACCATCTTTCACACAAGAACACTATCTCACAAACTTCATGCAGGCACAAATGTACAATTTGCTAGACACTGTTGTAGGTGCTGGAGACATAGTCCCAAACCAAACACAGCTTGCTATCAAATTACAAGTCAGGATGAGGCTGTCAGCTTCAATGCTGGCTTTGTTCTTTTGGCTCTTTTCGTTCCCAGTTCTTTATCACAGAAAGTTCACCCAAGTCAACCAAAACAAGGCTAAGAATCAAAGGGCTGTAGCATCGTCATCTCAGGGGAAAATGAAACTCAGGGAGGTTGCTGTGGCATCATTTTTCAACAGGATGGAATTCCTATCCACTGAAAAGCTGCCCACTTGTCTGTCACACATGTGAAAAACCAACTTAGCACCTGCAGGCTACTCAATACTGTAGTGTCAAGTAAACCCCATCCCACTGGCTGAACTCTTACTTGTCTCACTTCAAGACCCCATGTGGCTGGCACCTCCCCATGTGGCCTTCAGGTTCACCATGGCAAGAGAGCTGCAGGGTTTCACACTGGCTCCTGGATGTTTTAGTCTTAAAGTGACACATATTACTCACGGCTCGTTGGTTAGAATTGCTCACATGGCTCCACCTAAGTGCAAGGGGCTGGAAAATACAGAAGTATAGCAGGATGCCAGAGACATGCAGGCATCTGAAAAGCTGTCTTCTGCCACAAAACACAGCTTATGACCCACATTTATGAAGCACAACCGGCTGTCTACATTCACATGGATGAGACAGTCTCTTTCCCATGCCCTATGTGCAAAGGTAAAACATTAAGTTTTTTAAAATCTATAGTTTTTCATTAACTCCATTCCTATACAATATAGATGAATGTAAAAACTCGGGTAGTGTATCATTTAAATTAAGCCTATAGTTTGAGTAAGAAACAAAACAACAACCTGAAATATTTTTCTCATGCACCATTAACCATGTAAATTATTCTCGAAAACTGTCATAAATTAAGCTTTCCATGTATAAGTTACCAAAATTCCCCAGTATGGGTTTCCTGATTTGGGACAGGCAGACCTAGGAGAATCTCCGAGCCTCTGGATGTACAGTCACTTGGCTTCAGGGGCTCTTCACCCCGACATGTCACATACTTGAAGAATGGAAACGCTCCTAGTGTTCCCCCAACGGTAAGGCCAAACCCAGTATAGCTGGTGCCAGAGTACAGAGTGAGCACCTATCCCTAAGACCCAGCATAACTTGTCCATCACAATTCCTCAGAATGCATTTAGCAAGTATTCACAAGCCAATACTCCATCATTTTGCGAACGGAACAGACTATTGGACATATCGGAACACTTTCAAAGCAATACAGCTGATCCCATAAAACATACATTTTCAGTTATTTTATAATCGGCAAGGCTAACTGCAATGTTTATCAACTGATAAACATTAAATAAATGTATTCTATGTATTTTCTACAGAAAAAAATCTTTCAGTTTGTAATGGTGATGAAAAGGCATAACCTTTTTGTGTCCTCACATGCTTAGAATGAATGTTTCACTTATTTCTGTGGAAAAAGAAGAAAGAGTAAGACATATCGGGAAATATAATAGGATAATAAGGACTTCACTAAAGAGACGGTTAAGAAATGCAGTTTCCCAGTCAGATGACTAACTCGGGTTCTAGAATACAAAAGATATCGTGCTGTGTTTCAGTATTACAAACAAATAAAATAAGCCAACAAGAATCGCCCTTTGGCTTCCATAAAAAGAAAAATGCATCTTCCTGCTCAGTGTAAACACCACAAAAGCTTGGTCAATGGTTTCTATATTAAAAGACTGTTTTGGGTCATCAGATAACTACAGCAACACAATGTGGAAAGAAATTTTTTTTTAAATGAATAAAAATACATACAGATTTTCTTATATGTGTAGCCAAAGTATCAGCATTTTCCATATAGACCATCCAATATTTTGCTGCATTTTAATTAAGGTGTCTAAACATTATCACAAAGAACTGCAAATTGGTCAGAGCATGCGGTAAGGAAAATTAAGCTCTAAAGGCTTTTTATCACCATATTTCAGGAACCAAGGGTGTAAAATGTTCTAATTTGGGATATATTAAAAGCCATAAAAGGTCTTTCAAAAAGATTAATGGTACTTTGCTTGGATTTAAGATAAGGGCTTTAGCTGGTTGGAAAAGCAGGGCCCTGGCTGGACCCTTGAGGCATTCATCTTTACAGCCACTTGGAAGATTTGTAAAAGCGTCTGCATAACCTCAAGCAAATGTGTGGTGACATTTTTTTAATTCCTTTCAATTTTACAGGTTTAGCATGTGTAAATCATATTGGGTTGTAAAATAGATATAATGGCATATACTTATAGTACAGATTTTTAAAAGACAAACTTCAAAATAAACTTAGTTTTTCTTGCAAAACATTGTCATTATAAAGTTTGCTGATAATCATTTGAAACATCTGATTCAAACAGCTTAATCTAGCACAACTATAAACTTCTTATCCATTTATAAAATATTTTACTCATCTCAAAATTACTAGCTTGTAAAAGATTTATGAAGTTTTGCTCCCTTTTGAACACTTTCAAGGCACTTATTTAAAAATACCAATTATCATACTTTAACTTTTTATGGAATAATAGGTCTCTATGAAAAATATTTATGCCATTCTCTTTTGTTCTTTAATTAAATGAAAACAGATGTTTTCTGAAGTAAAGCGGAACCATTACTGGAGTACTTAAAGTGTTAAGGTCTTTAATTTTTATATCAGTTTAGTCGACAATTCCTGATTGTCTTTACTCAAGCTCAACATTAATGTCAAGCAAGTTACCTAGGAGACGAAAGAGATCAAAGAGACAAAAACCCCTCCAATGTCTGATTAATCAAGCCTGCAAACAGCTTATTTCTTTTAGCCTGCATGCAAGTATGAAAATGAGATTCTGGGAGCTGAACATTGTGCAGATTTGTTCATTCTTATCAGAACAAAGCCAGCGGCAGCTTATTTCATGGATCATTGGCACTGTCATCAGTGCTACACAGAACGGGTGACAGCTCCTCATTTTGAGGCTTGAACAAAATTAGCAAAAAGTCGGCACAAATTAGCCTCTCATCTTTTTAGTAATATGACATTATTCATTTACTTTTTATCCAATTTTTAATTTTTTCCTTGTCAGCTATCCCTTTTTAGTGTTTCTTGCAAGGCATCATAAAATGCCTTCTAAAAAACAACCAAAGAAAACCAAAGTTGAAATAACATGTAAAGTTCAAGAAGCAAACAAGAACAAGTACTTTCCAATGACTGGTAATGCTCTGTTTTTAAAAATGACTTTCAAAACTTGTATTAATAATCGTTTGAAAAAAAAAACAATTCAGAGTGCCACACAGTAAGGGGTTTATGAAACTAGCAGTATGTTTCAATAAAGTGACTAATGTCCTCACTCAACCCGCAATGCAGGACAGTGTGTACCACAGCAGATGCAGTGCAACGGCCTTTGGATCGGACCTGTTTCTCCATGATCACACCTGAGCTGTCAAAGCTCCAATGACAGCAAATTACTTTGGCTACATCTAATCATTTAACTCTGATTTAAATCAAGACCTTTTTTCTGTTAAAGGAAATAAGCTATTCACTGTCATCTGAAAATACATGTGCACAGCGGGCCCATGTTTACATAAGCTCATGTACTACATGGATCTACATGATGTATGGCTACATGCATACCTCACGTTTATTTTTATGCCTACAACTGCCTAACACTTCATTTTAAAATGTAATCCAATAAATCTGACTTTAAAACATATCAAAAAGATGTCTACAAATACCTTTTATAATAGTTTGTGCAGATACACATATATACACATACATAAAATTCGTATACCCATTTCATAGTGAAACAGTTAACACACTTGTTTTTATGCTAACTATTAAGGCCCTAAATTATGTAGATTACAGTATTCCAAAGGAGAGAGTAAAGATGCTATAGCATTGAAATTACTCCTGGTTACAGACATTTCTAACAAAGTAACTTGTTTTATTCATAAGGGAAAAAAAGCATTAAAAAATTAACCATAAGCTGTTAGATGCTTTACACAGCCTCCGTAAGAAAGACAGTTTTTTAAAAGAACTGCAGTACTATTTTCAGCAATTTCTTTATCTCTGTTCTTCTAAGTAAGAAAGCCTATTAACAAGCTTTGAACTTAAAATCACATTTACAATAATGTGCCATCAACAGTTTTATAAGCTAATTAGAAAAAGATTAATTAATGACTGGCTGCTAATAAAATGGCAATCATGAAGAAAGAAACCAAGGGTGCTAAGCTTCAACTACCACCAATTAAGAGCTAATTACAAACAAATTATATATGTGTTTTGCTGTGGGCTTTAATTTACTAAAATGGTTTTAATTAAAAGAGAAAACATGCTGATTAATTGAACTGCAGAAAAAATCTACAGTATAAACTGTGCTTTGTCTGTCTCTTTAATTAGACTTGTAACATCTGAAATCTTTTTTTAAGGTTAGTTAAAAGCACAGATAAACATAATTAAAAGAGAGCATAAGGAACGCTATTCAAGGTGATCACCCAATCAGACCCCAAAGGTTAAAAGAAAATATCCACAATGCAAGGAGACTTGAGTAAGCACACCTAAGACCTGAGATAAGACCCATCACCAGGCATGCATCTTACTTTTCTGAGGTTAAAATGCTCCAACTTAAAGGTTGTGAAGTTTTTCTATGGGAACGAACATATCTTTTTTTTTTTTTTTCCTAGTTCAGGCTGGCCCTGAGCTCACTATGGAGTCCAGGCAAGCCTCGAACTCAGCAATCCTCCTGTCTCTGCCTCCCAAGTGCTGGGATTACAGGAGTGAGCCACCACACCTCGCACTGTGGTATGTGGTATTGATTGCTGGCAGGCATGAGTCACCACGCCCAGCATTATATGTGGTTACCAGGGATCAAACTCAGGACCTTGTGCTTGCAAGGCAGGTGCTGGAACCACTGAGCTAAATCTCCAGTCTGGGAGCAAACATATCTTAAACTAGCATAAAGGAATGCACACACACCTCCCTTACTGCTTATTTTCTATATAGCACACAGTATTCCTCACAGGTAAAAATTAAATTACATGGGAGAACAAGGCTACATAGAATTAAAATTACCAGTTAAGCCCCCACCCGGCCCTGCCTTGGTGCAGACTACACAATGATATATGGACAAATATTTAGATTAAAAGGCACTGAGAGATGGCCAAAGGTAATAAAAAGGGCTCAGTTCTGAGTGATCTTCAGTGTGCGAGCACGTGCACGCGTGCACACACACACACACACACACACACACACACACACACTACTTCTGAAAGCAGGGAACTCACCACTCCCTAGATCCCTAGGTAGCTAAACGAGCCACAGAGAAGCAACAGCCTATCTGATGAGACCTGTATTCTTTTCCACTGCACATCAGTGAAATGTACCAAAAAGAAAATTGCCCTAAACCTCTACTGCCTGGCTAGAAAATATTAAATAAAAGTAAGAAGAAATTAAAAAGAAATCACAGGCAGAACAGTAAAATTTTAAAAAGAAAATGTATTTCTTCCAAAGTCTGCTGACACCAAATGAATCTTATGAAATTATCTTATGTAAAAAAAAACCCATTTGCAAAATGGAGCAAATCCATAGACTGTATGCATTGTACACATCCTTTAGTACTAGCAACAAAGTAATCTCCTTTCTGAAAAAAATAAATTCTTAATATATATACATAATATTCAATGCATTTTTACTGTGCTTACCCAATCTTCAGTGGCTAGAAATTACAATAATTAAAACACAAAGGCCCTACCCTTTTTCAGTAAGGTCATAGGTCCCAGTGACAAACTTTTATAATAGCTTGCTAGACTATACTGTTCAGCTGTATATGTGAATACTCTGTCTTACCTTAGAAACATGGTTCCCAAGATATTTTTTACTCAAAGAATTCACAAACACAGAAAACAATTCTGCTCTCAGGATTACAGAATAAAAGGTTTAGAAATAATAGATTAGCTTCACTGTGTCTTTCAATTCAGCTTTTTTTAATTCTGATTTTGTTTTGGGGCACATAATGGCACTAACTAGAAATAAGTTTGACAGCCTTTCTAACAATTTAAGTACATGTTCCAAGTTTGAACTCTAGTGATAATACCATAAGTACTTCAATAAGTAAATCTGCCACTATTGTATTATTGCTGGTGGTTTTGGTGGGGTGGTGTTCAAACTCCCATTCCATAAAGAGCACTTACACCTACATTAGTAACCAAAATGAAAGGGTAAATTGCAGTCAAACTTTCTTAGAGAAAGCCAAAACCTAATAAACTAACTTGGAAAACTTCCAAGTGCCAGAGCAAATGCAATGTGTCTACAGCTCCTGTGAGAAATGACTACATTTTAGAAGTGAACATAAAATGAAGAATCACTCTCCTCAGATGTACATATATAGCTCTGTAATGAAAACGCCCTCAGATTTCCTAGGAACTGCTCTGAAAATATAGTGTAAGCTACCACTTAATAAGTCTTCCCATTTCCCTGAGCTACAAACTCAGTTTAAACTTTAGTTTTTGAAAAAGATCATTCCTTCATCCTTTAATATTAATAAGTGATTAGTACTTCACTCATTTTACCTATGTTTTGTAGCTTCCACATTTAAGCAGTCTACTGTATTTATAATGAAATTAAACTCCTGGTTTACTTCTTCCTACTAATATAATTATAGCTATATACATAGAATGTAATGTTAAAAGAACATATGTATTTTATCATTTCTGCTTGTGATACTTTGGTTTGATTCTAAATAAGTAATATGCTCGATATCACATCACTGCCTTGAATCCTCATTTATAAGTTCAAGAAAATGAGCTTTAAAATAGGAAATATTTTATCATATCATTACCCTTGATCAAAAGATTTTGGCTCTGCAAAGATGGCACTGGATTATAACCAAAGTACCTTGAATGTGAATACTGATCCCCTGGAAATCATCAAAGAATCACATGATTACTCTTTCTAGGTCATTCAAAATTGTTACAAAGCTGCAATAGAAAGTACTGTTTTCAAGGAATCCAGTTTACTCGGCACAAGCAAAGACCAGTCCGTCTTGGTTACCGCTAGGAAAAGCTGAATCTCTGGGGGTGCAAGCCAGGTGAAGCTAAAGGAAACTTAGTCACAGATAAGTTGCATTTGGGCAGCATACCTGACAGATGTGACTCACCTGGTAGTGGAAATGCATCATTCTATAGCCAAATGAAGTTGGCTGCTACAATCAGTAACTTGAAAATGCTTAGAAAAAATCCTTTCTACAAAATGTGAAACTCACCCAACCTGCTGTCTACCTAATTAAATCTAGGCTGTGGTGTTTAATTTCAAAATACTTATTTCTGTTGGTTTCCATGAATTGGTACGTGTACTGTGCTGAAGATAACTTGTCAGAAAATACCAAAGAATGGCATTTTAAAATTTTTTATCTGAATGAGTATAACTTCTAAGACAGATTGTTAAACTACAACTATCCTCCATATATTGTATACGCATTCTTAAAATACAAAATCAACTTATTTTCAAATTAGAACAGTCTTATCAGTATACCACAAAAGTAAATATATGTCTCCTCTGCATTTCTCGACCGTTAACAAAGATGTATTTAGCCAATAAGGAGGCACAGTCTCAAAACAACCCACTATGTACTGTCATGCAAAACCAAGGATCTGAAGCACAATCTAGGCTTCAGCCACATGACCCTGAAGCATCTCTCCACATCAGACCCAAACCTCCTGAACATTCTCAGCTACTTACGTAAAAATAGCTACTGTATTTACAGAAATCGTGCGCTTGCTGTATTGCAATGACAGCATACTGTCAGGCCTATTTTGGTGAGATTTTTGTTGGTTTTGTTTTATAATAACTGTTTTCAAGGTTTATTCTCAGTCAGAAATGGTTCTACTTTGGGCTTCATTTTTCCCAAAACCGATGTTGCCCATTTGTTTCATAGGCTTATAAATGTTAACATCAAAAATTAGCTTTACTTATTAAGGCTGGAAAAGGCTGTAAGAACACAGAGATCTGTGCCTCTGAGCAAAGGCTTTATCAGCAGGTCCCAGTCACTGCTTCTTGAAAAAAAAAAAAAGTACCGATTAAAAACCAATATACCTGATTTCCAAAAGCACCCCCCCCCCACACACACACACACACACACCCCAGCTCATAAAGGGCTTCTGCCCAAACTCCATCACACTACTCATATCCATGGTGACTAGCACCAAGGGGATGAGTAGGAAAATATAAATCTCAACCTAAAATGTTCATTCAAAATTTCATCTGTATTAGGTATTTCTCACAGATGCTTAATTACTATGGCATCAGTATCTTTCCAATGTCTGTGTCTGAATGTTTTCCAGATCTTTCTACTTAATTAGGGAAAAGTACAGGGCCTAAATTTTTCTTTTCTCTTTTAATCAGAATTCTGTAATCCTGTACGAAAAAACTTTAGTTTTAATAGAACAAAGCATTATATTTGTATATAAGTAAGAATAATTGAGAAAAATTTCCCATTTGTAAGTGCTGAAAATAATCATATATTTCCAAAGCAATCTTATTTGCCATGAAGAAACAACCTTTCAAATGAAAAATACCAAGTATTATAAAATTTCTATTTTAAACCGGGCATGGTGGCTCACATCTGTAATCCCAGCACTTGGGAGGCAGAGACCGGAGGATTGCTGAGTTCAAAGCTTGCCTGAGCTACATAGTGAGCTCAGAGCCAGCCTGAACTACAAAGCGAGACCCTGTCTCAAAAACAAAACAAAAACAAAAACAATTCCTATTTTAAAATAGCAGAATGACAAAACATCAGAGAGGAAACATGGTACTATATCCTCAAAGAAACACATGCTCACTTGAACCTGAAGTCTCTACAGCTCGCTGCTGGACATTTTGGCAGGCAGCTTCACACCGTATTCAGCAAGGCAAGCCCACCCGGGAGCAAACAGGAAAGCTGGGGTAGCAACACGACAGCTGGTGGGCAGAGGGTCACATAGTGACTACCTCTCAACCCTGTACATCATTTAGGAAATTATCCAGGTTTTCTGAGAGGGTCACATAGTGACTACCTCTCAACCCTGTACATCATTTAGGAAATTATCCAGGTTTTCTGAGAGATGTAATGTGGCTAAGGAAAAGATTCTACAATCTAGTAACTCACTTAAACCAAATTTCTGGTATAATATGCCAAGATGAAAAAGACAAATCAATTCACATTGAGAGAACTAAAGTCCTCAACAACATCATAATAAATCATCATCATAAATGTCCAAGTGAGAAAAGAATTAGCAAGAAATGGTAAAACTGGTGGGTGAAAGTAGGAGGAGAATATTTACACAGTCTCAGACTATCTCCAATCTCCCCACGTTACCTACTCATTACAAAGGAAAAACAGTAACTTTACCGTGGAGAGAATGCCCTAATCAAACAGTTCCAGCAACCCCATTAAGAAGCAGGACGAGGAGACAGCAGGTGCCTCTGGGAGTCTGCACTGAGAAGGACACGAAAGGCACTTCTGTGGTTTTTCTGTCCCTGCTACTAAGTCAATCACAAACAATAAAAAGACACACCCCCATTAAAGACCATGCTACAAAATAATTGGCCTCGCCTCTTCAAAAATGTTAGGGTCCTGAGAAATAAAGACCAACTGAGGAACCATTCCAAATTGCAGACAAATAAAACTTGAAAGCATAAGATAATGTCATTGACCAAGATAAATAAAATTTTATTATTTTTTACGGAATTCAGTAGGTTAAATGTATAGACTAGAAATGGAAAAACTTCGCAAATTCCCAACTTTCTGAAACTCTGAAATAACTTCAAAGTAAGTTCTCTTTTTAAAGTAAAATGTATTCAGCTCAAAACTTCAGGATTATTTATTCTACTAAAAGGAACACAGAACTTGTAATGAAAGCCTCTCAAAGAATTACCCTCACTTTTGGTGAGTGTGCCAGTAAGTACAAAAAGACAAAAAGACAAAAAAAAAAAAAAAAAGGAGAGCAGTTATTGGACATGGTGCCAATAGCTGTAGCCTACCCTTTGCCTTACCCATTTCTTTCTCCCTTTGCCAGGCAAAAGTCTCAGGAAGTTGACTGACCTGGAGAACTCTGATGTCACAACTGCTGTGGTATTTGAAAGAAATCATATTGTAGACAATTTTAATTTTTCTAAAAGGAAAATTAGATAAGCAATGGTAATGAGAAACCGGTCTGTAGAGTCCTGTAATACTGAACAGACCAGTGAAATCCACACATGTTGTAAAAGCAACAGTGCAGCCACACTCTGGTCCTGCTGTTTTTTCTTACTTATGTGCCTGCACTATGCTTTACTGGAACTATCTGGGCCAGCCAGCAACCAACAGCAACTACTAACACACTGCCATGACTTTTACGAATTAGGGGACACTTGTTTAACATTAGAACAACATGGAATTCTTTATCACCATTAATACATTAAAGTATCAGTTGTCCAAAAAGTTTTGTTTCTGATCCAAATGAGGCTTCCACCAGTTTCTACAACCCCTTACTTAAATGTGGCCCAGACCAGTGATTGTTTATTGCTGCTTTTAAGCATTCCAGGCTCTGAATGATTCCAGGCTCTATATGATTTCTTTCAAATACCACAGCAATTGTGACATCAGAGTTCTACAAGTCAGTCAACTTCCTGAGGCTTTTGCCTGGCTAAGGGAGAAAGGAATGGGTAAGGCAAAGGCACCATGTCCAATAGCTGCTCTCCTTTTTTTTTTTTCTTTTTGTACTTACTGGCCCCTAGATCTTGAACCACTCATCTATAACCTATCATAAGGTCTTAAGAGTACTCCTGATCTGGGCCAGAGGGTTAGCTCAATGGTTCCGATGCCTGCCTCAAAAGCGCAAGGTTCTGAGTTCGATCCCCAGTAACCACATACAATGCTGGGCGTGGAGACTCATGCCCACCAACAATCAATACCTCATACCACAGTGCCGGGCGTGGTGGCTCACACCTGTAATCCCAGCACTCGGGAGGCAGAGACAAGAGGATTGCTGAGTTCAAAGCTTGCCTGGGCTACATAGTGAGCTCAGTGCCAGCCTGAACTACAAAGCAAGACCCTGTCTCAAAAAAAAAAAAACAACAAAAAAAAACAGTATTTCTGATCCTTAGCGTTATGAAACTTACCCTTCTACTGGAGTCTTTTCCAACCCCATAAGCACTGCCTCTCCCTCCCCACTCCCTGATGTTGTTCCATGGGCACCTCTACACATGTGGAGATTCTATCTTATGGATTAACTATACTTTCTTTTTTTTTTTTGAGACAGGGTCTCACTTTGTAGTTCAGGCTGGCTCTGAGCTCACTATGTAGCCCAGGCAAACCTCGAACTCAGCAATCCTCCTGCCTCTGCCTCCCAGTGCTGGGAGTGCTGGGATTACAGGCGTGAGCCACCACGCCCAGCACTGTGGTATGCCGCATTGATTGTTGGTGGGCGTGAGTCTCCATGCCCAGCATTCTATGTGGTTACCGGGGATCGAACTCAGGACCTTGTGCTTGAGAGGCAGGCGCCGGAACCACTGATCTAACCCTCAAGCCCCATGGATTAACTATACTTTCAAGCTGGCCAAGGGAGTAAGCCATACTCCCAAATAGCATTTCTATGGAAATGTAACTTCTAAGTCCCCAAGTTTACTAACAACCAAAAGACACTGTATCAAATGGAATTTTTAAAAGGTTATCTTTGACACATAGCCTTCCATGCAGGAGAATAAGGACCCCTATCCTATTCACACTGCAGAAACCACTCTAACAGCCAACAAACTCTAAAGTTCGTAGGACTATTCAACACACTTCAGAATTCATTCTTTTAAAAATATAATACCTTTATCATCGACTCCAAAATACAGGTATATAATGCTATGTGAGAGCTACAACTATCAATCAAAATAAGGCTATTTTTTGTACATGAACAAAGGTAACTGTCAAACTGCAAGCACAAGTATTATGATATAAGGAAGATAGGGCCAGAGATTTAGCTCAGTGGTTCCAGCGTCTGCCTCACAAGTACAAAGTCCTGAGTTCTATCCCTAGGAACCACATACAATGCTGGGCGTAGTGACTCATGCCCACCAGCAATCAGTACTGCATACCACAAATGCCGGGCGTGGTGGCTCACCCCTGTAATCCCAGCACTCGGGAGGCAGCGGCAGGAGGATTGCTGAGTTCGAGGCATGCCTGGGCTATATAGTGAGCTCAGGGCCAGCCTGAATAACAAAGCAAGACCTTGTCTCAAAAAAAAAAAAAATAAAAAAGGAGGATATCTTACAAGAGAAAAAAATCGAACATACTTTTTATATAGCAATTCTATTTCTAGCTATATACTCAGAAGAATTGATGGGCTAGAGATTTAGCTCAGTGGTTCCAGCGCCTGCCTAGCAAGTGCAAGGTCCCTGGTTCGATCCCAGTACCACATACAATGATATGATATTGGGTGTGGTGACTCATGCCCAACAGCAATCTACCACACCCCACAGTGCCAGGCATGGTGGCTCACACCTGTCATCCCAACACTTGGGAGGCAGAGGCAAGAGGATTGCTGAGTTCGAGGCTTGCCTGGGCTACATAGTAAGCTCAGGGCCAGCCTGAACTACAAAGCAAAACTCTGTGTCAAAAAAAAAAGAATTAAAACCAGGATTCAAAAAGTTTTTTGACACTATGTTCATAGCAAAATTATTTACAACAGTCAAAAGTGTGTTATAGCTGAAAAACAAAATTTTGTGTACTAAAGGACCAGTTGTCAGCTGATTGATCTTTTGGGAAATCACTCAACACGAGGATTCCTGCTTTCTGTTACTTCCTAACTGCCAAGAGGTGAAGCTCTCCTCCACTGTGCCTTTCCACCATGATGTTGACTCACCACAGGCCCAAAACCAGCAGAGCTCACCAACCACAGACTGAAACTTCTGAAAGTATGAGCAAAATAATCCTGGTTTTTAAAGTTGATTTCCCCAGGTATTTTGACCAGCACTGAAAAGCTGAGTGATGCAAGGTGTCCAGTGGCAGACAAATGTATAATCAAATTGTACAAATGTACAATACAGAAAGTACCAAATATGTACAACAGAATATTAGTCTTAGAAAGAAAATAAGTTTTGACACATACAACACAGACTAACTCTGAAGATACATCAGAGGCAAAAGGACAAATATTTTTTGATGTCACCTATATGAGGTACTGGAGTGAAAATGAAGACAGAGGAAGAACTCCCAAGGGATGTGTGAAGGAGAGAAAGGGAAATTACTATTTAATGGTACAGTTTTAGTTTTACAAGATGAGTTCTGGAGATGGACTGTGGCTGTATAACACACTGAAGGAGAGAAGATGATACATTTTATGTCTGCTTTATCACAATAAAAATACTTTTTAAAATGTCAACTTGGTTTTAGAAAATCATAAAACTGTTACTTAAGCTTAATTCTTGGCCAATGTTCCCAAATGAGGCCCATTAATATACACAACTGAGGTATATTAGCCATTAATACACATGCATACATATTATGCATGCAAGTATTTCATCGGGCAAATAACTTTAAAAGGCATAAAGAAAAAGATAATTCTGAGTCCTTATGCCTCTCTTCTGAATGTTTCTTTATAAAGAAATATAAAATTCATAATAGCATTAAAAACTCTAGCCAAAAATAAGAGGGAAAACCTGCAAACTTCCAACAAACAGTCATCAATGATTTTTTTTTTTTTTGAGACAAGGTCTCACTTTGTAGTTCAGGCTGGCAGTGAACTCACTATATAGCCCAAGCAAGCCTCAAACTCAGCAATCCTTCTGTCTCTGCCTCCCAAGTGCTGGGATTACAGGCATGAGCCACCACGCCCGGCAATGATTTTATTTTTTTTGGGCATGTAATAGGGGAACAATGCATAGCATTTGCAAAGGATAATCTATTGAAATAAAGTTATCTCAAGTCTTAGTTTAGAAAGAATTTCACCAGCTTTGATTTTAAAAAACTGAGGATTGCCAGCAATTTACAAAGATACCCATAATGTTCTCTATGTAACTAACACCAGAAATAGCAGTGGTTTGAGAATGAAGTAAAGGAAAAAGGATCCAGGCACCAGGAATATGAACTAGGGTAGAGATTTTTTTCTAAAAAGAACAAAAAGGAATTGCAAAATAACAACAATACATAGTATGAGCTCTTCAGGAAGTTAACTCTCAACTGCAGAAATGTGTGCCCCCCCTTCTCTTCCTAGAGAGTGAAAGCATTGTCATGTGGCCTCTAAAGTGGAAAATGAACACTCAGTTTACACAGCAGCCTTATATTACATAGACTATATGGGAAAAGTTTCAAATTCCCTAGGTTGGAGAGATGTACACAACACAGTGCACACTGACTACATTTCAGCAAGGGTTAAGAAAGGGTTGAAAGATGTGACCTTACAACATATTTTAATACTGAATTTATTAATGACCATAAAAAGAATGAAGATGCACATTAGAAAAAATGAGAAACAGAGATAAAGTGTAATCGAACTGACTTACCTCTCGAGTGGCTAGCTGGTTGCTGAGTTCCTCAGCCTTCTCAATATCCCACTCCTCCACAGCCTGGTCTATCCTCTCTTCAAGGCCAGACTGAAGAATAAAAGAATACTAAAAATAAGGGACAGGAAAGGAAAGCAACAATTTCTAGCAAAAACATTAAATGCAATACATGTGTAGACCATTTAATTCTCATAGTAACCCTCCAAAGTTGTTGCTACTATTAACAGTTTACAGACAAGAAGTCTTAAGAACATTAAATGACTTACACAACGTTACACAATATCTTGAATTAATAATAAAAAGGAGGTGCAAATTCAGATTCTTAAGAATCCAAAGATTTTCCCTTAATAACAATATTAATGACAGTAATAGTTAAAACTCATGAAGTGACTATTATTTGGAAGACCCTGGTCTTAGTTATCAAGAAAGCTCATTTAATCCTAACAACTCCATGACATATCCTGTTTTAAAGACAAAAAAAGAGCCTTAGACTCCCAACTGACCAAGGACTGAGTATCTAGGTATAGAGCAGTGAACCCTGCACAGCTAGCCACACCCACCCCCAGAGCTCAAGACTCTTTCATAGCTTTTCAAAGTCTGACTATGGCCACAAGGCAGAATATTCAACATGGGAAGAAATTACATAAAATGATTTAATTCTCCTATGGAAATGTCTTAATCTACTAAAAATGCTTCAAGAAATAATTAAAATTTCATGAGATTAACAGGTTAGGTAGGGTTCATCATGAATTTATGGAAAAATATGTTGACAAATGAGTTGTAGCTCATAAAAATACTACAAAAAATAAAAAAATTTAAAGGCCTAATATATATTTATTATAAAAAGATTTTTATCCTAACCCAGCATATCCTTAAGTTTCCAATCTCAAAGACTGTGCCACCCTTTTTTCATAACAAAAGAACTAAGAATGTATCTCCCATCAATCAGTATATTGCTTGATTCCCAGCCAACTAGAGAATTTTGTTCCTGTGTAGCCTTTGTTGAAGTGAGACTTAGAAAAAACATAATCTGCATTTAAAAAGGTCAGAGAAACCAAAAGCCAGTGAGGTCATCACTGGCATCTGCCCTAGGCGAAGACTGTTCCTTCTTAGCCCCTATTCACAAACCTTAAGGGTAAAGTTTGTGGCTCCAGTAGCTGGAGACCTTCATTCAATTGCCCTTCATAATTTCTGACCTCAGGTCACATGACCCTGATGCCTACTTCACAGTTTTCTGCCAAAGCTCCAAAAATTTCTCTTTCTCTTATTTCTGTAGAACCCTTTGCCTGATGGTCTAAGTGACACCTGGAACTCACTTTTCCAACATCTTTCATTTTCAAGAACCAGTAGCCAGTGTCATGACTACTGTGCTCAAGGTACCAGCTGTGGTCTGTGAATAGTGCCAATGCATGAACTTTTTTTTTTGGAGACAGGGTCTCGCTTTGTAGTTCAGGCTGGCTCTGAGCTCACTATGTAATCCAGACAAGCCTTGAACTCAGCAATCCTCCTGCCTCTGCCTCCCGAGTGCTGGGATTACAAGTGTGAGCCACCACGCCCAGCTTTTGCTTTTTTTTTTTTTTGGAATGAACTGTTTATTTTGGTCCCTCAAAGCTAAGGGGCTTTTGTCAGAATGCAAATCAATTTCATACTAACAGTTTTTAGATAACCTTTTTCTCACCCTCATCTTCAGCAACACTATGCATCCTAATCTTCAGCCATATTTATTTACCATTTTATTAATGCTCCCTGTGCCTCTAATATACTTCCCTTTGAAAAAATCTTCATCACCTTTCCACGCTCACACCAAATGTTACCCTCTGTGGCCCTATAGGCTTACTGACCCTGCCACCCCTCCCCAGGCCCCACACCAGATGGCTATTGCTGCACCTCATGGCTCCCTCTAACTTACTAATCTGACACCCCGTCTCTTCTCCTAGGCTTTATTCTCAGCTAAAGCAGGCTCACTGGCTTGGAATGCCCAAAATTCAGTCAAATTCCTCACAGAAACCATTTAGCCTACGCTCCTGAGTTAATATTCAAGTGCCTTAATCCATATTTGTACTGATACTAAAAAGACACCACCAACTCTGGAAACATTATTACATGCCCACTGCTTTGAGAAAGCCCCAGGAGAATTCTACAATAGGAATATTGAGTTAATAATGCCCTTGTGGTGAAAAAAAGAGGGCCACATATTATTATGCTTGTTTATATAAATCTAACTGTTAAAACATATATTCCTGAGGGCCCAGGGAATATCTTCTCTGTTAAAGACTCTCAGAGCTTAGAATAACTGTTCCTAGAGCCTCATATTTATTATTTAATTTAAATTGAAAACAAAGTTTATTTTTAAAATGTCAATACCATACCTTTTCTTCCTGTACAAAATATTACGTATCTACTGAAATGGCACTGACACAGATGAAACAGTAACATTGAATTCAATTGTCCTTGTATCACAAATACTATGGTAGCATGGCAGCTGAACTCCAGAGTTTATTCAAATAAACAGTCAATAAAGCCCTGCTTCAATCTTTCTCCTCAGCAACCTGGTCACTAACATATCCTTCCGCCTGTCTGCTTGTTCCACACAGCAACTGTGTTCCCATATAATTAATTATCTTGGCTTCTTGAGATTACAGAAAACCCAAGTATGGCATTCCTTTGTGCCAGGACTCATTAGTAAGTGCAGGAGAATCTATTTCTGCCACCGCTGCCCATAAACACACCATTGGGTGGCAGCTTGCTCAGTCATTAGCTGCATCACCTGGTTACTGACCTTTTCATCAATGCTACTCTAGCCTACATTTAACTGAGTCAGGAAGCAGCCTCACAGGATTTGCACCTTCACTTGCTTTGTCCAGGACATTTTATACACTAAGAAAGTAGCTAGTGGCACAGGGGAGCATTAATAGTTGCAATGCCTTGCAGTGCCTCAAAGCTGCCTTTCAGCTACAATCAGACCTTAAGACATGTCTCAATGCAGAATGACAGATTTAGGAATGGCAATCTGGCCACAGGTGGGAAATTCATCTAAGGGCAGCATCTAACAGGTGCCCATGAGACAACAACCAAGATCTAATTAATAAAGTTTGTTGAAGATGTCAAAAAGGCATGACTACAAACATTTAACATATGGATATGAGGCTTAACATCATGGGCTAACCATCTACATACACATCACATATTTTAATATGTGATTAATATTCATTCATTTGGATAACACTGAATTTTTAAAGCATAATACAAATAACTTACCTACTGAAATAATGTTTTATTATGACTGGATCTAAATATCTAGGGGGAAAAATGAGGCTGTTTCTCCATAAAAGAGAAAAGGAGACCTTTTATACAAATATAAGTGTTATTTATAAATCTTACTTATGATTTTATTACCTTAAATGTAAACCATACACACTTAAATCATTTGAGTCAAGTAAATATAAACCAAGATAGCTATTCAGAAAAATCTAGATTTAGAAAAAAAAAAAGACTTGGGTTTAAGTCTCATTTCATTTCTTACTTGTTCATTTTGTTAGGCAAATTATACTAAGCTTCAGTTTCTTCATCTGTATTATGAGAATTAACACTGGCCCTGCCTCCCCACCCCACAGGGATCACAGAGAGATCAAGAGAGAACACTCTGTAATTGATACCAGGGGAAATTCGAGGAACCACAACACTTCCACACCTTACATCTCCCTCCCTGGCCACTCAAGGCCTCTAGGCTTTTGTCTGACCTGAGTGCTGCAGTTCCATGTAACAATCTGGATGAAACAAATATTCCACTTTAAAAAGGTTTGAAAAAGATATTATATAATAGCAGTTTCTCCCCATAAAAACAACTTTTAAGAAAATCAAAGACACTATACAAATACTTGAACAATTATTAAAAGGAATTCTAGTTTTCACGCCAAAAAGTATCCATTAGGCACGTTAGAACTACCATAATAATGACTGATTAATCAAACTGATTCAACTAAAGAATACTTAAGACATTTATAGTGAAATTAATGAGTGAAATTTATTCTAAAGAAATTCCCACATAGATTCAAAATAATAATTCCCACATAGATTCAAAAATAATTATGTTATGATTACAGAATTATTAGTAAGTCCCAGAACTGCTGCCAAAAACACAATTATAGCTGTATTTAATACAAAGAACACTTTAAAACAGCTTTGGATATTAGGAAGATCATATTTTAAAACACAAGCCTCCCTGCATTGTCTGGCAGGCAGGTGACAGCGGTGCTGTAAATACACATTCTGGGCTAAGCAACAGTTTCAGCATGGCAATGTTCCAAAAAAAGGGGAAAAGACAGACTGAGTGATAGACATAAGATTAAGAAGTTTGTTTTGCTGAACTGTTCGTGAGGACTGAGTGAATACAAAATAAAAAGGCCCCATAAGATATGGTAACAGATTAGCCTCTGCTCTAGAGAAATAAAACCAACCAAAAATCCATGCTGCTTTTGTCCACAATGCGTTAGAAGTTTTCGTGATCCTTGCTAGATTGCATGAGAAGTACTTCCTATCTGCTGGACTTACATTTATTCATAGCTTTTATCTTGGTCCTCCAATGTGGACATTCTTTACAATTTACTCTACTAAATTCACTGTACAGACTTCAGTCCAACAGCATAAGGATGACACATAAAACCATGATCCCAAACCAAAGAGTAAATGTGGACTGGCTGGCATGCAATTACAATGAGCTCCCAAGAGAACGTGAAATAATTTGGTCTCAGTAATCCACTCTTTTCTTTCATACTTGCCTGTATAAGTGTTGGCAATGTCCTGGACTAATACAAACCTTGCCAGCGTTAGTTTCCCTTTCTTAATGTTACAAAGGACTATTGACATTGAGAAAACCCATAGTTATAAAACAGATCAATAAGTAACTACAATAGGACTTACAGCAATTTCCATAAAACAGAGATCTCACTCTCAGAATGGGATTTGACTTACAATTTGCTTCTAAAACACATCTAATCAGCAATGTGAAAAAGAACACTAGTTCTTAAAATTAAGTTTAGAAGACTTTGTACTACAAATCCTAGCAAACTGTACTGAAAAAAATCCAAATTGTAGACAATGAGAAAGAGCTAGTTATATTTAGCCATTAACAAAAATATAATTTCATTTGTAACAATAAAACTCTAATAAAAATACACTATTAAAAAATGTTTACTTTTTAGAATGGCTAATCATTTCATGGCTTTAATTTCAGGAAAAAACAATTCAGGCATTCTAAAGTCAATATAATTATGAGACAATCTAATAAATACTGTAAATAAATTCAAATCAAAGACTAATTGACAAGTAAAACCTTAAAAAAAATTTCCAGCAGAACCAATATTTAAGTGGTCAATATTCCTCTCTGATTCTGGGAGTTCCTCTTTCAAGTCTTTACTATGTTCTACAGACTGATAATTTCATTTCTCAATCTTGGCCTCTCTCCTGAATCCCTACTGCATTTTACTAACCATACACTCTGGTCCTATGTGCCACTTAATACCCATGTCCCAAAATGAGCTCTACATACATCTTCTTCCTTTCCAAACATTCTCATCTGCATCATTATCACTGTGCATACCACTGCTTAAAGCAAAAACCTGAATTGTTCTCCTCATGCCCTAAACTCTCCCCAGCAATTTATACAAAATGCTGGAGCAAATACTGTTGATTCTTCTACTATTCCAAGCCCACTCAGTTTTCTCCATTTTCAGAGGTACCATTCCTGTTTAATTCACCATTATTTCGTGCCTAGAAGTTTCTTAATTGTTTTCTTATCTACTTTTGTTGCTCCATAATGCTTCTTCTACATTTAACAGCCAGGGCAATCTTTTAAAATGTAAATTCGATTATACCACTGTATTAGTTTAAAATCATTTAATGAAGCTTAATTGCACTGTAAATAAAAACTACTTCCTTACTATGTCTTCTGAGGTCCTATTCTGTTTGCTCCCTGGCTGCCAGCCTGACCACTCTTACCTCAGGGCACCCTTCTATGTTGACTGGATTCCAGCCAGGCAGCTGCTTAGTTATTCAAAGGCCCTAGGATAACTCTTCCTTAGGACGTTTGCCCACGTTGCTGCCTCTGCACAATCATTCTTTGTATAGTTTTCCCTCTGCCGTGCAGGTTTTATTGAAATGGGATCAGTACAAGAAGGGCTTTCCCTGACCACCCAAACTCAAGTGAGGGTCTTTCCTTTTTCACTACAACCTATTCTTTCCTTTTATTCTTAACAGGTTTTTAAAAAATAATTTTTAACTATACATCCACTTGTTATCTGACATCTTCTTGGTACATCATACTTATTCTAATTTTTTAACTAAATGAACTAACGAACAAGTAAGGCATGACTAATCATAAATATACGCTACCATTTAATACAAAATGCAATTTAAAAAAGCCTACCTTTTCAACTTTTTTCTTTTTAACAGGGGGTTCAAATCTATCATTGGCTCCAAAGTACTGAGTAAGCTCTTTCCACTGGGTTTCACTTAAGGACTGTTCACTGAAAGAAAATAAACTCTTGAAGATTTGTTTTACTCATTTTTATTTTTACTATGCTTAATTTGCTATAACCATAATTATTAGTTCTTATGTTTGATCAGTATCAGAAATGAGTACTTAAGCAAATAGCTTAAGAAGTTTTACAAATACTACCTAAAATAAGTAACTATTTTAAATTCTACCTACCTATGAGATTCTGTTTCATTCTTCAGTTTATCTGAAAATAATTCACAAAGCATCAATACTTCAGCTATTTCAAAATCACGTTTTAAAAATTATTTAATTCACGTAGTCACAATTGAATTCATAATTTAGCACTGGGCTACTGGCAATCTGAACGAAAAAATAACAAAACACCTTTTCTGGAGCGTTTTCTCTTTCTCACTCTGAATCTTGAGGTTGAAGTTTTCTGTTCAGAATGTTTTTTATGCAATTCTTGAAATTTCTATGTAAAAGTTTAAAAAAGAAACAAATACATTTTGAAGAGAATCATGCATTTTAAAAACAAAT
>PVIC010016210.1:0-34215 GCA_004025085.1 Thryonomys swinderianus | reverse complement strand
ATTATCACCACAGGGTAACTCAGGGAAAAGGGAAATGGAGCAAACTGAAGATCAATCACTAGGAATCTCTGAGCTGGTAACAAAAGTAGATCTACTAAGATGGAAATCAGAAGTGATCTCTGAGATAAAACAGAAATACTGTACACAGTGAAAGATATGATTAAGGAAGAGATCAGGGACATGATAGAATTTGAGATAACGAAAACAATGGAACCTTTTAAACAGCTTTAAGTAGAATTTCAGGTGAGTAAAAAGAAGAACAAAAGTTTTTGAAGTAGGATGAATGAAGTTGAGGGCCGAATTTCAGAACTAGAGGACACGATTGCAGCCAATAAACAGGAAAGACATTACATGGAAAATGGAAGGGACCATGAAAAATCAACCCAACAGCTCCTAGGCAACTCAAAGAAGAATAACGTAAGACTGATTGGAGTCACTGACAAAGGAGACAGTGGAAAAGACCTAAAGAAATTGTTCACAGATATAATGCCAGAAAACTTCACAGGAAAAGGAAAAGTTTGGGCATACAGAGAAGTGAGGCATATAGGACCCCAAAGGTCATGCTATAAAAAAATCTTGCTGGTCATTCAAGAGATGCAGTGGGAAACAACACTGAGATTTCATCTCACTCCACAAAGAATGGCTGCTCTCTTGAAACTAGCCAGGAACAAATGTTGGTGAGACTTAGGAAGAAAGAAACCAATCTCCACTGTTGGTGGGAATGTAGACTAACACAAAAATATGTAGATCAGGCTGGAGATTTAGCTCAGTGGTTCTGGCGCCTGCCTCGCAAGCGCAAGGTCCTGAGTTCAATCCCCGGTAACCACATAGAATGCTGGGCTTGGTGACTCACGCCCACCAGCCATGAATACTACATACCACAGTGCCGGGTGTGGTGGCTCATGCCTGTCATCCCAGCACTCGGGAGGCAGAGACAGGAGGATTGCTGAGTTCGCGGCAGCTTGCCTGGGCTACATAGTGAGCTGAGGGCCAGCCTGAACTACAAAGCGAGACCCCGTCTCAAAAAAAGAAAAACAAACAAACAAAAATATGTAGATCAATGTACTTCCATGTGGAGATTCCCCAAAAAACTAGGATTAGTGGTCCCATTTGACCCTGCTGTTCCCCTGCTAGCAATATATACAAAAAAAATTAAAAGATTCATATCACTGTGACATGCATGCACCCATGTTTATAGAAGCTCAGTTGGTGATATCCAAATCTTGGAAACAACCCAAATGTTCATCAACTGGAGACTGGATAAGGAAGATATGTTTTTTTATAAAATGGACTATTACTCTGCCATGAAGAAAGATATGCTTGGGTCATTCATACTCAAATTGGACATACTCATAAGTGAAATAAGTAGGTAACAAATGTATAAATATATTTTTTCTCTGATATGAGAAACTGAAAACATAAATACATTCTAGAATGTATGACAGACATTATAAAATAGAAAATATTCAAAGGGAAATGAGGGTAGGGGTAAGTAACAAGGGGAAAGAAAAAGTGTAACTGTATAAAAAGGAAACAAACAGTGACTCCAATCAATAGAATTCAATTAAAAAAATTTTTAAAAAAAGGAAACAAAGCTTATGTATATAGGGGGTGGGGGACTATAGGCTGGGTAGGGGAATGGGAAAAAATAAGAATTAAGTCATGTCACAAACTGGTTCAAATTCTCACTGTTGATTGTGACCATGAAGAGGTCTATGCTTCAAGAGGGATTTTAGAAACTTTGATTCTGGCACTAGCTCAAGCCATGGGCTCCAGCTCAACTTTATTGATAGTAAACAGGCAAATTTGATCCCCACATACATGACCTTTTGGATCAATCTCTCAATACAAAATCACACTGAATTTTCACAGTAGCTATGAAATACTCTGGCCCCTCTCATTTTGTACTGGAGGTTTAGTGAGGTTATAGAGATCTTGCTTAAGGTCATGCAGTGTAAATGTCATTGTCAAGATTTGAATCTATCTGCTGTGCTGCAGGCTATTGCATTCCACAAAGAAATAATGCCCAGCTCCCTGGCAGAGTGAAGAAACACAAGGAACAGGAGAAAAGGTTCTGTTGGTGCTGATGAGAGTGAGCCAGAAATGACTAATTAAAAGGAGCAAGATCTTGCAATGTCAGAAAGGAGTGAGAGGACCTGCCTTGGAAAATATGGGAAAGAGTCTGATGTTTGGAATTTCTTTGAGAATTTCTGGTGTGTTAAGGAAGGGACCAATTAGAGAGAAAGGAGTTTCTGGTCAGGTTCTTGCATAACTTTTTCTGGGAAAGGTGATTTAGTTCTTTCCTTGTTAGCTTTTACTTTGAGGTATGTGGATCCTTTTTTTTTTTTTTTTTTTGAGACAGGGTCTCGCTTTGTAGTTCAGGCTGGCCCTGAGCTCACTGTGTAGCCCAGGCAAGTCTCAAACTCAGCAATCCTCCTGTCCCTTCCTCCTGACTGCTGGGATGACAGGCGTGAGCCACCACATCCAGCATTGTTGTATGTGGTTACCGGGGATCAAACTCAGGACCTTGCGCTTGCTAGGCAGGTGCTGGAACCACTGAGCTAACTCTCCAGCGCTGTTGAGCCTTTCTTGATGATAAGCATTCTCTTATTCCTATTTGGGGGCCTCTTCAGAGTGGACATGTAGTAGGTTCTCTGTACACTGTTAAGAGAATTAATTCAGATATTTAAAATGGTAGAACTCTAAAAACACTACTTGTTATTGCCATTGTCCAGAAATTGATTGATATGAAAAAGACTTAATTTTCAGAGTTCATTTTGATCACAGTATTGCATAAATCTCCTAATAACTGTAAGTACTAGAATGCAACAGTTGTGTGCAAATGAGGAGCTGTCTTGGGCAATATGACATGCAGCAAAATGATCTAAAATGGTGAAAGTTAATTACCTGTTTCTCAAGTCAGTAAGCCTATTGGTAAGCATAATAGCTTTACTTGTAGAAAATAGTTTAGTAGTAAAAATTTTATGTGTCTATGATAGACAGCATGATGTTTGGAAATAAATATACATTGTGAAATACCTTCATCAAGCTAATTTACATATGGATTGCCCTCCACATTTTTTCATTTTCTCTCAACTATTTTGAAGTAAACGATACATTAAATAAACCCAGAGTATGGTATAATAGATTACTTGAGCTTACTTATTCTGTCTAACTGAAAGTTGGTATATTTTGGTTAACATCTTTCAGTGAAAATCACCATTTTATTCTCTGTTTCTACATATTTGACTTTTTTCTTTACCTACTTGTATTAGTACATGTTTCCAATAAATAATGACTGTATTTATCATGCTGAGTTGGTGCCTGTGCATAGTATATCTTAGTTTAAAAAGCTATTTTCATTTTTCCTTTCATTTTCTCTTATCCCTCCCCCATTCCTCCTCTTTCCTTGTCCCTCCATCTCCTGTTCTCCTGTCTGCTTGGAAAAGCTCTGCCTACTTTTTATTTATCTATCTTTCCATCTTCTGATTGATTCTCTTTCTGTTCTTTCTCTGTCTTTCTTCTCTCTCTCATAAGATTAACTATGCAGCATTTAAGCTTGTGTGCTTGATTTACATTCCTAAATGTCATGGTCTCAAGTGCATGCATTTGCCTGTCAGTCCCTCAAGTTTATCTTTATGGCAGAGTAGTTCTCCACTGTGTATAAATACCACATTTTCTTTATCCATTCATCTGTTGATGGGCATACAGGGCATTTTTAATGTGCAGCAATTATAAATTGTGCTACCATAACCATGAGTATGCATGTATTCTGTAAAAAGATGGCTTGAAGTCTTTCAGAGGATTGCTAGAAGAAGAATAGCTGGATCAAATCAAATTTCTATTTTTAGGTTTTTGAGGAAGCTCCATGTTGATTTCCATAGTGGTTTAACTTGTTTACATTCCCACTAAGACTGAAGAAAAGTTCTTTTTTCCTCAATACTTGCCACCATTTGTTATTTTCTGATTTCATAATAATAGCTATTTTTTTCTGAAGTGAGATGGAATCTCAGTGTTGTTTAAATCTGTATTAAACTAACACATTTATGACCAGCCATGTTGAATATTTTTAAGTGTTTATCTGTGATTTATACTTGTCCTTAGAAGTGTCTATTCATTTTGTTTACTTACTTATTAATTGATCTTTACATTTCACTGTGTACTAAATTATAATAATTAAAATGATCAATGATCTAAATATTAAAGGAGAAATATATAATCTGACAGAAAATAGAATAAGATTATAGAAGACATAGACATAGGCAGGACTTTCTGAACAGAACTCCAATGGCACAAGAAATAGTATCAAAAGTCGACAAATAGGATCATCGAATTAAAAAGCTTCTGTACAGCAGAGTAAACAGCCAACAGTGAGAAGAGACAACCTACAGCAAATGACAAATGGCAGCTATTAGGACAGCGAACTAAAGCCTACAATATATAAAGACCTCGAAAAATTAGGTGAGGAAAATAAGACTTTTTAGATTTCACACCTAAGTAAGTTCATGTAATATTTATCTTTTTGTATCTGGTTTATTTTGTTTACATAATGTCCTCAAGCTTCATGGATGTTGCTGAAAATAACAGAATTTCTGCCTTTCTAAATACTGAATATCATTCATTTTTGTATATATATATATATGCATATATATGCCATTTTTATGCATGTATTGATGAAATTGAATACTTACCTCATATGTATCCAAACATAGACTCACTGTGAATTTATGATTTAACATAGCACTTGAAACTGTAAAATTGCTAAGAAGAAAACAGATAAAAGGATCCACACCACTGGTGCAGACAAGGACTTGTTGAGTACAGCTCCAAAGGGACAGGAAATGAAAGGACAGATGGACAACAGGAACTGCGTTTAACAAATGTGCTCTGCACTGCAAAGGAAAGAATCAGCAGGGTGGAGAGAATCTATGAGAAAAGAGGAACAGATATGCACGTTATACACTGACTCAGAGACTGATTTCCAAGATAGTAAGGGACGCAGACAATTCAAGGACAAGAAGGTGTATAACCAGACTCAGAACTGTGCAACACGCCTGAAGAGATGTGCAAACGACAAGTGGTGCACGGAAAATGGTGCAATTCACGATCAGAACCATGCACATACAGCATCACGTCCTACCGCCAGAGTGGCTATTCGCAAAAAGCGTAACCCTAACAAGTGTTGTGCAGATAGGGAGGAAGTGTTGAGGAGAAGGTAGATTAGCACAGCGTTGAAAGGCACAGTAGACTTCCGTAGAGAATTAAACATAGCACTATCTCCCGATCTGACACTCCTGCCCCTGAGAATACGTTCCAAGCAGGTGACATGGGTATGTCGAGGAGATGCTACTTTCCCATGTGAACGGCAGCGAAGCTCACAACAGCCAAGACAAGGGATCGGCCGTGGCTTTCATTCTTCTCTTTCATTCACTCGGCTGCAGCTCCAGAGTCTGTTCTCACACCCTGGACTGAAACTTCCTGGACATCACAACGTGGTCCTAGGTGGTACATTTGGAGAAATGCAGATGATGGTTTTGTTTCAGAAAGGAAGTGACGTCAGTTCTGCTGCTTCCAAAGCCTTTCCTCTAACCGCATCTTCTCCTTCCATTGTTCTAATTCCTGAGCTTGACCGCAGGTTTCTCTATGTTAAAAACTTCGTGGGAGCAGAGGTACTTTACTGATGACTCCCCCCTCCATGGTGTATATATTTTTTAAAAAGTGTGTGGATTTTAGGTGTTATTGGTTAAGTGAATAGACTTAATTTTTTTCCATTTTTCTGCAGAGTTTTGAATCCCATTCCAAGCCTTTCAGGACATGTTTGAATGTTAATTCTGCCATTAGATTTTCTTCCAGGTTCACGCTGTCTGAAAATTTGATTAAAAAAAATCCATCTGTGTGGAAAAGCTGGAGTCTTGAGAGGCAGGATGGCACAGTGAGCTGGGGCATGGGTCCTGCAAGTGGGTCTTCCTCTTCCACTCCTGTGGGACTCCGGGGCAATGACTCAGTTTACCTGCTAATTGAAATGACAGGAGTTGGGTGACATCGTAACAGCTACAATAGTACAGCATGTACTGCGTCAAATACATTCATGAGACTAAGGAGAGGCTGCATCACATATATTGAATTTATGCAGACTTGGAAATTCAGGCTTCATCTGACATGATACAGCCCTCTGTACTTCATATAATCTGTCCCAGATGTTTTCCTGGGTTCGATAAAAAGTCTCATTTATTTGTTGTGCTGTAATCTATTTTTCTCCCCTTTTTAGAAATCAGAGTAAAACTTCTCCACCTTGGCTTTCTGATGCCTGTTCGTTCTACAAGATGCAATGACTTTCAGGCCTGCTCTCCTGTCACCAAGATCTTTGGGTGCCGAGGTTACAGGTTGTCTGCACGAGAGAGAGGACACAGGGTGTCCACCTGACCCCCTATCACCGCACGTATCGGGGGCTTCCCTCCCCTGCTAAGCGTGTGTGTTCTGTGCCTTTCAGTCTGGCAGGCACTCACTCCGATTGAAGCCACAGGCCCACAGCCGCTCACCAGCTCTGACCTCGCCATCGTCTGTTCACGTACACCTGTCACTCTTCCTCTCTCTGGGCATCCCTTGCTATCCCTGAGAACAGCTGAGCCAGAAATTATGTCCCTACTGCTTCATTCCCACCTACCGTTACCTTGTTCTAAGATGTGTGATTACTTTTTACCAGTTCATTTCAAACTTCAGCAACTGGGACTCTCGGAAGGTTTCCCTGAGTCTTCCCCATCCCTTTGTCTTTCTGGTGAGCCTGTTTTATAATGGTAAGGAATGTAGGGAGGACCACAATTTATTGTCCAAACACAGGTGCTCTGGTGAGTAGGGAGAGTGTTTGCAGTTCTATCCAACGAATAGATAGGGGCTTGTTTGAGAAAGTGGAATGAGGGTCAAGCCTGGGACTCTGTGGTAGCATTTAGGATATAGATCTTCATATGAAAGAGAAATCCAGGTGCATCAAGTCAGAAGTGAGGGCCAGGAGTCTAGCTCAGTGGCTCCGTACTTGCCTGCCGAGTGCAAGGTCCTGAGTTCAATTCCCAGTACTGGAACAATAAACTAAAATGGCATTAAAACACTAAGCCAGGGGCCAGAGGGTTAGCTCAGTGGTTCCAGTGCCTGCCTCGCAAGAGCAAGGTCCTGAGTTCAATCCCGGTAACCACATACAATGCTGGGCATGGAGACTCACGCCCACCAACAATCAACACCACATACCACAATGCCGTGTGTGGTGGCTCACGCCTGTAATCCCAGCACTCGGGAGGCAGAGACGGGAGGATTGCTGAGTTCGCGGCGGCTTGCCTGGGCACCATAGTGAGCTCAGGGCCAGCCTGAACTACAAAGCGAGACCCTGTCTCAAAAAAAACAAAAAAAAAAAACAAAAAACACTAAGCCAGGAATGTATAGATGATGGAGTAAGAGGGCAGCCTAAGAATTGCATCTGACAGATCTGGAAGAGTATTTCTTTTTCTGACTGGTTGCTTAATCTGTGTCCTACGTCCTGAGGTCACAGAAACCCACCCTGAAAAATCCTCACCTCTCAGAGGTGGTACACGGGGTCTCTTTTGTCTTCGGGTGGTGGTGCCTGGTATGGGCAGTGGAGAGCTGAGCCTGACTTCTGCTGTTTTGATGAGAAGGTTCTGCATTCACAGGCGCTCTTGTTAAAATACCTCCTCACTGCTCAGAGGAATGACAGAGTTCCCATGTCCGGACTTCTGTTCCTCACAGCATGAAATGTTTTTGTTCAAATCACTGTGTTTGGTAGTTGACAAAAGAAAATACTATGTGTGTGTTTTAGGGAGTTCAGTCTCATCAGTTATAATGTTCTCTCCCCCATTCAGTCAGGGTGCGATCCTGTGCCTGTATTAATGTTAAGCAGACCTGAGTTTGAAGCACAGGTCTTCCAACTTTTAAGCCATGATTCCATTTCTCTGACCTTTAGCTTTCTCATCTGCAAAATGGGTGTGATGGTTACTTCCTCATAATAGTTCCACAAATATTTTGTGAGATATGACCCCAAAATATACATCCACAACCCAACCTGACTTCATCCAAAAAACAATAGCCATTGGTGCCCTTTCACATCTTTGCTGGTGATTTCCTTTTTCCCCACCTGGACATTGCTGTCCAGCACTCAGACAGCTGTAAATTCCAAGTCTTTTAGAGCTGGCTGGAATCACACAATCCAACTTTTCATTTATAAATCGAGAGTAGAGAAGTTAGGTAACTCATCCTAGGAAACACAGCTGGTTAAACCATAGAGCTGGACTTAGAGAACAGGTGCTCTGACCCCAAAGCTCCTCTCACCAAAGTTCTCTCTAGAGAATCTTCCTGCTTGAAAACTTAACTTTGAAGTACGGGACCATCCAGAGCCTTATTGGCCGACACCGAACAAGACTGCAGTGGCTTTCGCTGGTGCAGCAGCCATCACGAGTTAAATGGCTTAGATGCTTTAATTTCATTAGTCAAGACAATGTTGTTTGAGACTAAAATAACAGGAGTCAAGCGTCCTTCATCTACTTCTCATAGTCATACTTGAGTAAAAGGGGGACAGCACCAAGTCCCACTGCGGAGACAGGAAATTACCCTCCACTGCGACGATGAGGTCACATCTTTTGTACCAATAAAAGTGCTCGCGGTGCATGATTCTCTGCCATAATCTTACATTCCTCTCCTTTCCCGTTTTCCTACCTGCTGCATTTTGGAGAAGGCATGCAATAAAAACTCCTAGTTGTTTTCCATAGACTTTTATGCTTCTAACAATTCCTGGAGTAGAGAGATAGGACTGCAGGAGAGGTGATCGCCATGGAAACCGACCAAGGACAAACAGTCTCGCACAGCACCATGTGAGGCAGGAACGCAAGGGCAGAGACGCTCAGGGATGTGAAGTTGGCGGGTCAGGCTGCTCTCCCAGTTCTGCCTGTCGGTTTTCTGGACCTAGCGGGAGCCCTGTACATCTGTCCGTTTGAAGTGACCCCAGAGTGAGGAGAGCGGGGTGTTGTGACATATGTTTGGTCGTGCTCGACGCACAGGAGAGCTGGTCACTGGCTGCGTCGATACGGGCGAGGTACAAATGACCTCGTGGAGATTTGCCCTGGGCTGGTACAGAGCAACCCGGGCTGTTAGCCCCGGTAGATCTTTACCTGTCTACCTGGAACGAGGCAGGCAAAAGTTGTTAGGCTACATTCCCTAGCTCTCTCGCTGGGCACTGTGGAATTTGAATATAGCAATTCCACAGAGGGTCGATGGGGCAGGTAACTAGTGAGAATGTCAAGGAAAGAGATAAACCCATTACTGACACACAGTTAGTAGAAGGTAATTTAATGGTGTAAAAGATATACCAATTGATTAAAATGACCAATAACCCTGACATGTCTACCTCACTGGACTAAGTGCCTAGCAGATGGGTAGAGGATACTGCTGGGAAGGACAAGGAGGCATAGCCAGGGGTGACAGGCTTGCTCCCCTGCACAGTGCCCTCTGGTGCTGTCCCCCCTTCTCCCCAACAGACCTGAGCTTGGTGCCCCGCTCCCCACACTCCTCGGACGTGTTGCTCCTGCCTCAGAGCCAGCTGACCATGGGGATCCCCTCAAACTGCCTTCCATTATGCTGGGCATGCTGGTATCATATCCTGCAACGTGAAAGCTGCCAGAGACAGCACCTGGTGAAGTAGTAGGGTCACGTGGAGGTGCCATGGGAGCCCTGGTGTCATTATCTTCAGTCTGATGTTGAGGTCTGGCGCGTATTTGCATAGTACAAGACCGTGGTTTGTGCACTAGTACTTGGCAGAGTGAACTATGAATGAGTAAGAAATAAGATGACAGGGACTTGCCGAGATAAATCTCTTATCGGAGCCTGGAACCATGAGCATGTTGATTTGCAAATACCTACCCAGAATGAGCACTGACCTAGGCCCTTTCTCTTGGCAGTGTTAGACGTAGATCCAAATAGCTCCTCTCCTAATATGTGCTGCACACCCAGGGCAGAGGGAATGCCATGTCTCATTCGCAAATGAAAAGGACTGGGAATCAGTAGTGAGTAAATGATATACGTAAGTCAATACAACTATAAGGAGAAGTCCGATTTTTTCTATCTCTGTAGGCTTACCATCGAATTCTCCTTCCATAGATTAAAAACATACCTTAATTCACACAATTCAGATTACTTTTGGTGAGGCTTATAGTTTAAATTTGTGGTCTCTAAGGTAGACTTTCTTTTGTGCAGGTGCAGAAATATGTGGAATTTTGGGACATATTGATGTCCACAAGATGCTCCCAAGAGAATGATAAAATGCAATGAGACTCCAGTTCATGAACTTATTTCTTCCCACGATTCTGACTATAAACCAAATTGAACATGAACTCAGTCAAATTTTCCCATGAGGTTAACATTGAACCTAACCTCTCAGTTTGATTGGTTTCTCATCCAATTTGGTTTGTGACCAAAATCATGGAAAGAACTAAGTTTGTGAACCGAGGCATTGTGGTAGTCAGTAAAGTACAAAAGGGTTTCTGGATTCCAGAGCAGACTTCCTTCCTTATTTCTCTGTATGTCTTCATTTGAAATTACTTCAATCAATGGTGTTATCTACATAATATGTTTCATATAGTCAGCAAAGTAGGAGAAGGGGAGTGGACAGAGAGGAAGGAAAAGGAGGAAGAACAAAATAAAACAATACAGCCCTAGAATGCAGAGCTAAGAGAAAACTGGGAACTTATCAGGTTTTGTCCCTTCCACACGCTAATCAACTAAGAGAGGCTTAAAGACATGAAATGGTGAGCTGAGGTGTAGCTCATTGGTGCTGTGCTTGCCCGGCAAGTTCAAGGTGCTGAGTGTGATCCCTGGAACTGCAAACTGGGTGGCTTTATGTATTGTGCTTTGTGGGAAAGAGAAGCCAGCTGAATAAAAAATGTTGAGTGGAGCATGTGTAAATTCTCACATTCTTGGTAGCAGCTAACTTCCGGTGTACCCAGACTCAGAGGAAGAGAAGCGAGTGCTCAGGGGCTCAGCCCAGGTGGGTCTGGCCGGGCGCTTCCGGTGGTCTCTCGGCTGTCCCAGGACTGATCTAGAAATCTGCGTTCTCCAGAACAGCCGCAGCCAGACACGTGTGACTGTGGCACATTCACTGGGAAACTGGTTTTTATTTTTATTTTTTAAATTTTAACTAATAGAGTTTAAAATATTGACCTGCGATTTTGGCTTCTATGCTTTGGGTCAGAAGTCACTTCCTTGCGTAAATGACAGTTTAACATAAACTAAGTTTGAAGTAATTGGAAATTATCAAAAACAGAGAGAAGGAAGGAAGAAAAATCCGACATTAGTAATGGAAGCTGGGTCTGTTAAGAAGTCCTGTTAGCTTTGGAAAAGCGGAGTATCAGCAGGTTAAGGTCTAACGACCTTACATTGGCTTAAGCCAGAATCCAGAATTGAAAATTGCCTGGATCAGAAAGTCAGACCACCCTTACGAGTACCTCTGGATAGCTAGTACTTTTCCATACATAAGTTAGTGTGAGGATTAAAATGAGTGGTTTGCATGTGGGTGTAGCCGATGGAAACCAAAGTGAGAAGAAAAGCCAGTTTAAGAGACAGAAAGTCATGGATTGAGAGACTAAGTGCAATTTCTTCCCTTACGAACCTTCTGGTCTTCCTTTCTTCCTCTGTTGCTCAAGATTTCACAGAAGAGTTATATACTGAGAAGAAGACTTTATGTTTTAACCACACACGCCCAGATTTCCATCCTACTAGGAGAGAGAAGTATATTCCACACTAAAAATCACCACACCCATACACTTCCTGATCATTCAGCACACACTCAATCTAGCTGCCAGCTTCTAAAATATTGAGGCTCAATCTTAGATGTGCGTTGGGTCCCCTGGCCGGAGCCGAGCAGTTCCAGTTTCGAGGGGACTCAGCTGGTAGAGATCAGCTGCAGTCTGGGTGTAGCCTGAGAGAGGAACGTGGATCTCGCCCGCCACGTATTAGCTGGATGACCTTGCAGCTGATCACACCCGCCAGGTCTCATGTTCCCCCCTCAGTGACTGCGGGATGAAGTGATCTGAAATGTATAAACCCTCTCGCTCTGTGCCCAGTGTGCACATTCACCTGACAACTGCCCGGAACCCTGCAGACATTTGGGTCAGAGATGAGACATAAGAGGGTCAGGTTTGAGTCTGGTCAGTGTGTTTGGAAGTGAAGTGTGGAGAATTCAGACCACGGTCCCCCTCACCTTGGATGACTTTCAAACTTCTCTTCTTCTCGTGCAACCAATGCCCCATTAGGACTCTGTCAAGGGTGGGGTTTTGATCGAGTGGGTGGGATTTTCTAATTCTACAGCTACCAGATTTGCTTGCTGTAGTTGGAAAATGAAATATTTCAAAGCATGAGAAGACCAGCATTATGGAGTCACCAACATATGGATTTGAACCCTGAGGACACAGGTTATGTGTGTCTCACAGCAGCTTTTAACCTCTGCAGTGTGGCTTTGAATGAGTTAACACAATATCTATGCGTCTTAGTTTCATCTCTAAACTGCAAATAAATCTAACTCTGCGGGTTAAATGTGACAGTATGTATAAAGGCCCTGGCAGGTAGCAACTCCTCTGCAAATAATAATATCTCTTTATCTCCTTCCTTTGGGCTACTCATCTTAGCACTTCAGGTTTCAGTGACATTTATGTCATATGCTTTCAAATGTTTAAATGTATAGGAATAATCTATAGGTTTATCATTTATATTTTTTCTGACTTGCAGTTTCTGTAGAAAATAAGCCTAGCCAAAACCAAAAATAAAACAAAACCAAAAGCATCGATTTGCTCAGATTAAAAAGTTCTTGTGTTCCGAGCTCACCATTGCCTGGGTCACTGTGTTTCCTGTTACTAAGGCTACAGGATTTGTTTACACGAAAAGCAGATCCTTAACCGCTAAAAAAAATAAAATGCAGGGACAGATTGTACTCTCCTCGGAAAAAGTCCCACAGATCCATCTGGGAGGCTGGATATGATGGCGCCTTTAATTTCAGCTGTGATGTGCTGAAGGAGCTCAGTGGAAAGAGCTGGATTTTATTCTTGGCTTAAAGATGAAAACCTCCATTTTCCTTGATCTGCTGAGGAACACAGTGCAGTGATACGTGTTCGTAAGAGAGGCCAGCAAAACGCGAGCAGTCCGTTTCCACTATGGAGCCTTCTGCAGGCGTCATCTTAGAGACAGAAGGGGAGGGACACTTACTGCTTGTCTCCTAGGAACTTCCGGGTTGAGAAGGAGAAATTGGAAGTCCAGACAGGAGTGTGCCTTGTCCTCTGGGACGGAGCGAGAGCCAAGGGCTGAGCCTTGGAAGGCACCCCTCTCTCATGTGTCCCCCCCTGAGAGTCACTGGGACCTGAAAAGCCACACACGCATTGGAAATCACATTACTTACTCCGTGAGCCCAGATCCTGCTTTCCCAGTGAGGCAGGAGGTGGACTGCAGTGGAATCGCCATGGAAGGCAACCTAGCGGCGCCTGCGTAGCTTGCATGTTACAGCTTATGATTACACACGTCATTACGCCTGCTCACTGTTGCTGATCACATCTCAGTACAGTGCCACACATGTCCTACTCAAAATCTCGGAATCTTCACATAAGCAGCAACCTTAAAAGTGGCCAGAAAAAGTGAAATATTACAAATGAGGAAACTGTCTTGAATGAATACAGATTACTCATCAGGCCAGGATACTAGAAGATAACAATGTGAAGGCAGTTTCAGATAAAGAAAAAAAAAGTGTTTGACCTCAGCAAATCTGCACCCAGTAAGAATATTAAAAGATATAGTCAGATTGAAGTTAAATAACATTAAAAGATAGACAGTAAGAACAGTGCGGTAGGTAGCTGCCAAGATGATCCCCAAAGGTCCTCTCTTGTGACGTCCGTTCACTGTGCAAACTTCTGAGTATGGGTTGAAATCGCTCATTTGTTTCTGATCAGTGGAATACAGAACAAATGGTTGATTACACTTTTGAGATGAGATTTTTAAAAATGTGTAGCTTCCATCACGCTATTGCCTCACTCTCTTTTCCTGTCTCTCTCTGGGGAGACAGCCAGGGAAGCCTACGGAAATCCTTCCCTGCGTGCTGAGCAGCAGACGCTGTACCTTCAGCAGGCTGGAAGCCCAGAGTCTGGGACTCACCGACCCACAGCAGCCCACGTGGGTCTGGGAGACATCGAGACGACAGCCACGGGCTTCGCTGCAGCCTCGGAGAAGTCCCTGCGCGGTTATGCAGCTAATCTGCTTCACAATCCCAGCACACAAGGACAATGCAAAACAAGGGTTTGTTGTCCGAAGCTTCTAGGTACTGGGGTAAAATTGCTTTCCAGTACTTTACAATCACGGCAAAGGAAGGGATGGCTATATTAACAGTGTTTAAATTAGGGAAAACGTTATAGGTAAAGTGAATAAACAATTGTAACAGAGAGAAAGAAAATATTTTCCAACTTTAAAGAGTTAATTCAAGAGAAGAACACAGTAACCAGATCTGTGCCCACATAAGACTTTCAAAATATTTGAAGCAAATATTGATGTAATTACAAGGAAAAGCACATATAAATATATTCAAACACACATATATTTAAAATATTATATAATCACATGATATAACAAAAAATTATTGACTATTTCACATTCAGCAATATTTAGGCTGTTCTGAAATAAAAAGTATATAGATATCCTGAATAACATTATTAAGTACTGTTACTCTTAATTATGAAGGAGTGTCTTCTGAAGAATAAACAAAAATGCTGTTTTCATCATAATTTTGGGTAACAAAGGCAAGCCATTCTTGACTCGAAACTATACTACAGAGCTACTATGATTAAAATATCATGGTCCTATGAAAAACAGAAACAGATCTGAGGGTTAGTGGAACAGATTAAAAGGTATAGAACAACCACAAACGCACTCAGCCCCCTTTGAAAAAGGGACGAACACCTTCACTGGAAGGAAGACAGCCTCTTTAGTAAGTGGTGCTGAGGAAACTGGTTTTCCTCAAGCCAAAGACTAACACTAGCCCCATGTCTCTCGCTATGCACTAAACTAAAATCAAAATGAACTAAAGATCTAAATATTGAAACAGAAACACTAAACTGGAAGAAAGGACAGATAACATAGTTGAGGACATAAATGTGGGCAAAGACTGCATGCACAAAGCCCCCAGTGCATGGGAAACATTACAAAGAGTCAACCACAGGGGACTCATCTTATTAAAAAGCTTTTGCACAGCAAAAGAAATCACCAACAGAGTGAAAAGATAACATACAGAGTGGAAAAATATGGTAACCAATTATTTTTCAGACTAAGGGTAAACATCCAGAACATTAATAATTGAAAATATAAGACCCCTCAAATTTAACAACTTAATTGAAATATAAGCATCTGAGATGAATAGACATACTCAGATGAAGAAGCACAAACAGCAAATAAATATATGAGAAACTGTTTAACATCACTGGTCATTTGAGAGATGCAAATTCAAATAACACTGAGATTCCATTCACTTCACAAAGTGTTCCCTATCAAGAAATCAACCAATCACAAATGCTGTTGGGGTTGTGGGAGAAAAAGAATTCTTCTCTGCTGTTGGTGGGAGTGCAAACTAGCACAACCACTGTGGAGACCTGTGTGGAGAGTCCTCAGTGTACTAGAGTGGGAAATCCCATTTGGCCTTGCTATTCTTCTTCTGGATATCTCTCCAGAGAACTACACACATCATACTGCACCATTCCATGCATACTCATGCTCTATCGGAGCACAGTTAGTAACAGCTAAATCCTGAAAGCAGGATCTATGTCCAACAACAGGTGAATGAAAAAGAAAAGGTGTTATCTGTATCTGGTGGAATACTATTCAGCTATAAAGAAGGTTAAATTTGAGACATTTGTAGGAAAATGGAACAGCTTCAAAGTATAACATTAAATGAAGTAAACATGACAGATAAATTAAATACCATATACCTTCCCTCCTTTGAATCATCCAGAGCACACATGAAGAGTAAAATGAAGGACTGATCAGAGGAAGGTGGGGGACAAATCTTTCGCAAATGAGGGGATCAAGAGGCCAAGGGCTGGGCAGACTGATGTATCATGTCTATGTGTCAAATACTCACGGTGAATGTAGCCATCATGTGTCGCAGAGTGAGGAAAGATATGGCGAAAATGGGGAAAGGGGATCTAGAGGAGATGGTTGAGGAGATAAGGGGAATAAAATGAATCAAAATGTAGGAGATGCACAAGGCCACTCTAAGGTGAGTGTGAACAGTTCTGCCAACATGTACTTCTTTTTTTTTTTTAATTTTCATCTTTATTGGTACTTTCTGTATATACATCATGATCACACTCAATTTTGGGAAATTGTACCAGTATATGACACAATTTAATTCTCATTTTCCCCATTATCCTACCACCCCACAACCCTCCACATCCTAAATACATAAGCTTTGTTTCCCTTTTTTTATTACCATCACATTTTTCTTTACTCCTCCTTACTCCACCATATTTCCCTTTGCTTATTTTCTGTTTCTCAGTATCCATCATACATTCTAGAACTCATTACCAGCTTCAATTACTCATACCAGAGAACAGATATGATATTTACACATCTGTGGCCTATTTATTTCACTTATGAGTATGTCCTGAAGTACATCCATTTGAGTATAAATGATTCAAACTTATCATTCTTTAAGGCAGAGTAATACTCCATTTTATGGGAGAACCACATCTTTTTTTTTTAATTGAATTCTTTATTGGTACAATTTATATACATCTCAAAATCACATATAACATTGGGAACATGTACTTCTAAAATAAAGACAGGAAATGTGCTAAAGTATAAGAGAGGCAAATAAAACAAAAAATGAAAATTTACCTATCAGGTGGATCCATTAGAAAACTAAGTAGTCTAAAACAATTTGTTAAAGTCATACCCTAAATAATTGAGTATGAGGGGGATACTGTACATTAAAAGTGTTACTAACAGTGTTAACAAATCAATCAAATAGAAAAGTAACAGAAAATAAGATTAAAACATTCAACAAATCATTAAAATCAATGAAACAGCTAATAGGTAAAGAAAAACAATAATGGAAACATACATAAAATGTATAGCTAGAGATCTAGATATTAACAAATTATTTTTTACAAATTTGTCAATGTGACGACTAAAGTCAGACTAATTAACCTTGAAAAATACAGTAAATCCAAACTTCCAGAAAATGAAACAGAAACATGTATGACCATATGTCTACTAAGCACATGTCTTCGTGCTCACCTACACGCTCACACATTTTGCCCAGATGGTTTTATGGTCAATTAACTCAAACACATGAAATTGTTATTCCAAAAATAGAAGCAATGCGAACACTTCCTAATTCACTTTGTAAACCCAACATAATCTTATTAATAAAAATGTAAATATTATTAAGAATTGAAATAATAGAGTTATTATTTATGATTTTGAGTGTAAAAATACCAAATAATTATTATCAAATTTATTTATAAATCTATGAAAAGTATTGTAGGTCATAATCAGTAAGCTTTACCCCAAGAATACAGTTGACTTGACATTTAAACCAGCAGGATGTATAGATTGTAATAATAATAACAGAATAAAGGAGATAATGTAACAATTTCAACATATGTTTAAAGAACAAAATTCAACAGTTCATTCATCCCAAAATTCAACAGTCCATGCCTGAAGCTCTCAGTAATGTAGGAATAGACAGGAACTTCCTCCATCTGATAAAGAAAAATCTAAAAAAAAAAACTTCAGTTACTTTCACATATAATAAATTTTTTTTCCTAAGACTGGAATAAGAACTTCTCTCACTGCTACTGTTCAACAATGTACTAGTGGTCCTAGCTATTATATAAAGGCAAGAAAGAGAATGCCTTTTTGCTTGTTGTATAGTCTGAATAACTACTTTGATGGTCATGCTACATAAGATGTTAGCTACCATTACTCACTTATTTTACTATGAAATTTTGTTTTACTTTTTTTTTTTTTTTTTTTTTTTGCGGTACCAGGGATTGATCTCGGGCCCTTGTGCATCCAAGGTTGGCATGGTACCACTTGAGCTAAATCCCCAGTCCTTGTTTTACTTTTTATAACAAAATAAATTATTAACTAGAAAGAGATACTTGAGAGAAAATGAAAAGTTTCAACTTCTTATTTGCAGAAAAGATAATGCTTACAGTTAACACTATATGGCCTTTATAAGAACAACTATGAGAAGCAATAACTGAACCTTATAAGTTCCCACAATACAAAGGTTCTAGGAAAAATCCTCAGTTATATTTTTATACTAACAGCAGGTATTTGGAAAATAAACCAAAGGCCAGTCCCATTTCCAATAGCGTAACTTGTCTGACCCCGTTGTCCTGATTCTTATCTCCAATATTTTATGCCCACAGGTAGTGCCTCTGAAGTATCTCTGTGTGCTTCTCATCTCTAGCATCCCATTCCAGTTTAACACCAATGGGAGCCTGTTTTTTTGTTTGTTCGTCTGCTTGCTTCAGCACCAGGGGTCAAACTCATGACCTTGAGTTTGCAAGGCAGCTTGCAGCGCCACTGAGCTAAATCCCCAGCACGAGTGAGAGTTTGCACGGCGCCCTCGCCGAAGGGATCCTCGTTGTCAGCTAGCTGGTGGGGAACATCCAGCTCTGGTGTTTTATTTTGGCATCTGTTTCCTCAGACTAGTGCTAGTGTACAGTGAGCTCACGCCCTGTGGGGAACAAATATGAAAGTGATAATTGTGCCAGGCAGTTTACTGGGAAGTGTGCTTAGCTACAGCACCCATGGGAGACCAAGGCACATATGACTGGCGGAGAGAGAGGTTGAGAGCGGTTTCATGCTGTTGCAGTAGAAACGCAGCTGACCATTACTGAACTGTGAAGGGTGAGTGGCCCTTTGGCTATGTCCTGACTTGCAGTGTGGGGACCAGGAGGCTACACCCTGCACTGACTGGTCACTGAGGGTGAGCTGTAACCCCATGTAGGGAGATTCCTTCAAGCAGAGCAGTTTTTAGGGAGAAGCTGTAGGCAGCTGTCAGCAGCTGTACCCTGAAAGCTGGTCTGTGTTGGTTGTGTTAATCTGAGGACAGGGCTGAGGAAGTAGCCGATGAAGGAGCATGCTGAGCACCTGTCAACTCCTGGGTTTGGCCCGAATGCCACAAAATAAAATAAGATGATTTCTATCATGTTATGCTCCAGTCCTAACAAGCAACAGTCTCTCAGGACATGACATGATCTTAAAGTCTGACCAAGAGCTGGGGGGTCCGTTCCCCCTAGGATGAGCCGGGGAGGAGGGGCCTTGCGTTGGACTAAGTCACAGCCTTGAAAGGCAAAATCTACCAATTCCCCACCTGTTGCTAGGAGGTTTCTATGCAGAAGCGAGTTATGGAAGCCAATAGCAACGGTTCGATCATTTCTATTTTTAAGGTGTCAGAATTTTAAAAACATGGTTTCTAAGGCGTTACTATGGAACAGTGTGTTCTAAAAACATGTGATCTGCTGCTGCATGCATCAGTCATGGGGTGGACAGTTCCTAAGGAGATAAGTGTCAGGTTCGCAGGGAGGTTACAGGACACAATGTGGAGGTTTTTAACAAAAGGCTGTTTTTATATTAAGATGGGTCTCACATATCACAGAGAGTGTTTTCTGTGTTTTACCCCTACGTTTGTACTTCTCTATCCAAATTACCAAACACACATGTACTTCTAAATCTGTAAGATGATATAGCCAAAAACTTCATAGACACAGCTTCTGTCTTAATCCTCATTCAAAATTATTTCTGTGCAACTCTGTTCCCTAATTCTCCAATAGCTCCTCTTAAATTACAATGTTGCATTATTTTACACTTTATTTTGCAGATCAAAAATATTCAGAAAATGAAATTGCATCTACACTAGATGCATATGAATGTTTTCTGTTTTTATCCCCTAATGGTGGAGTATAACTGCTATTTATGTAGCATTTATATTGTGTTGGATATTATTAGTAATATAGAGATGACAAGGTATACAGGAGGGTGTATATTGATCATAAATAAATTCTACCACTTAGGGAATTTGAATATCCTCAGATCTTGTTATCTGCAGGGAGTCTATGAACCAAACTGCCATGGATAACAAGAAACAACTGTACTCTTTCGCATGGAGTACTGTGTGGGATTTGCTTGGTTTACTTTGATTTGGTTTTATGAGACAGATTCTCACTATTGAGTTGGCATTTAACTTACTGTCCTATCCTGCCTCAGCCTCCTGAGTACTGAAATTACAGGCACATGGCACATACTACATGGACTACTCTGATTACCTGTCTGGCTTTTAACCTTCTTTCTGACTTTTTTTAGTGGCTTTTTCTCCATTTCTAACCCTGTAACTCTTTTGGTCTTAGCATTTCTTATTGGGAACAATCCTGTTTGGGAGAAATAATTGGCAGGTTGAAAATGACCAGATCTTCCCGGTGCAGATGGACTTTGGACCCAACTCACTTTCACCTCTACTAACAACAAAGACTCTGGTGGTCTCACATGCTGTGATGCTTCAGGGGTGTCTGCCCTGACCTGCTGGATCTTCATCTGCATAGCATGTCTAGGGCTATTGTGGGTGTGTGTCCTGCCCTGGGAGTCTGTTAGATCTTGTTACTCTGCAGGTGCTGAATAAAAGGTGTGGCAGGCCGGGGCCTGGGTTCTTTTGCTATCCAGAATAGCATGGGGTCAGGCCCAAGATCAGCTTCTCTAAGCCTCATTTCTGCCTACTTATTATTATTTTGCCATGTCCTGTCAACTCACAGGAGACTAGAATCTAACATAAAGGTTCTAGTTACATTCTCTTTCCCTGGTTCCCATAATTTCTGGTATAGCTCGTCTAATACCTAAGTAGTACTTCAGTTTATCTTGGCTTGAGCAATTTCCTGGCCTGCCGCTCAGCACATAGCAATGATAGGATGAATCTGCTGAGGAATTAACACTACCAGGACACAGCCTTAACACCTTAACATATAACTCTAACCCTAACTCCGGTCTTAACCCTTGAATGTGTTGGATGGTCCTTGTCTCTACACAGGCTTCTAGACTTTTCTCATAGGATCAAATTTCTGATTATGGGAACTTGCTTTATTCAAGTTTTGTTGACTTTTCCCTCTTCTTTTTTGTTTAAATTGTCTTCCCTCGTACCAGGGTTTTCTGAGGCTCTGTCACTCCCAAAATATTCATATGTGGACATGACCTTGGGAATCTGTTCACTGGGAATTACTGATTTGATGTTCAGCACAGACCTTCCCCCCAAATCCATATGTTGAAATCCTACCATTCAACTGTGGTGATGCCAACAGATGAAGTCCTGGCAGATGACAAGGTTGGGAGAGGGGAGCTATTGTGGATGGGGTTGGTGCTCTTGTAAAAAGAGACGCCACGGCTCCCCGTCCCTCTTCTGTTAGTAAGGACGCACTGTGATGACAGCTGTCTACAAACCAGATCTCAGGGCTCCCCTGAGCAGCGAATAATCTGCCACAGGCTCCCACCAACCTTCAGAGCTGTAAGAAATCAGTGTTTGTTGTTTTTAGAACCTTATCTATGGTACTTTGTTATAGCAACATGACTAAGATAATTTTAGCTTCTGGCACTGTTTTTTTTAATTGAATTCTTTATTGATACATTTTATATACAGCTCACAATCACGCCCAACATTGAGGAATTTGTACCAATATATGACACAAGTTAATTCTCATTTTCACCCACATCCCTACCCACCCACCTGTTATATACATGCTCTTTAATTTTCTTTCAAAATCATATTTATTCCTTCCCCTCATTACGTTCCCAGCTCTGTTTTATAGTGGTTGCTTTCGGAGAAGGACTAGATGCATCCCTGACTTGTCATGCGCTCCTTAAGAATGTTGCAGTACTATGTATATATTGTGTTAAAAACATTGCCACAAAATAGTGTAGCTCCCTCTGCGTCTGTGCAGAAGGTGACACTAAGTCCTTTTGGTGCCGCACTGTCTGCCCTGATGGTGCAGTGGGTGATCTCAGGATACTGTCTGGACTCTATTTTGGCTTAAAGAAAGTACAGAAGCCTCTGGTATGAGAAACTGAAGATGTTAATGAGTTCTAGAATGTATGATGGTTATTGGGAAATAGAAAATATTCAAAGGGAAATGTGGTAGAAGGGAGAGTAATGAGGGGTAAGGAAAAAATGTGATGGTAACAAAAAAGGGAAACAAAACTTATGTATTTAGGGGGTGGGGATTGTGGGTGAGTAGGGGAATGGGAAAAATGAGAATTAAATTCTGTCATATACTGGTACAAATTCCTAGTATTGAGCGTGATCATGAAACGACTGTTGATGACTTGGAAGATACCGCGCAAGTCAGTTTACTCAAGGAATAAGAATGCAAAAGAGACCTGCGATGTGCCCTGCGGAATTTACAGAAAACCAGCAGATCAGGTGCAAAATTAGCACTAAAACTGAGCCTGGAGCAAGTCTTGGGTGAGAAGTCTGTGCAGCTCCACACGCACTGCAGCCTGAGGGTCTTCTTTTTCTTCTCTCCCCAAACTACGGTGCGGCCCTGGCTGGCACTGGTGAGGAATTTTGCATCTTGACCTTAGGTTAAAAAATGTATTTACTCTCATTTGTTTTAGACCGGGCAGCTGTTTTCAGGACAAGGTTAAGTAAGTTGTCTGTGTAAATCTTAAACTACTCTTTGAACCACAGTAACAAACTTCTCAATTGTAAAAACTGCGCAGGCAGCGAATTCTGGATGTTCTGAAAAAGAAGGTTAATTTAGAAGCAGCTCCGTGTCCTCGGGCAGACAGAGGGCACCTCGCCAGTGCACCAGAACCTAGCGCTTAAGCCTTCACCACCAGTTAGCTCTTTTTCTCTCCACATGATCCACGCTACTGCGGAACACTTGGCAGCTTAAGGCAGACGGATTCATGCCCACTTCTCAAACACTCTTTATCGTCCATTGTTTGTGTTCCTAAATGTTGGGTGTGTGTGGCAGAATGATCTCTGCTAAGAGAGAATTTAAAGTCCAGTCAAAGGAAGACATAATAGCAACATCTTCTGTCTGCTCTGTGCTGTGTACAGAGCCTTTTGCTCTAACTCGGCAAAACCTAGCAGGTCTCAAGGGCTGAATGGAGCCAAAAAGGAGGCAGGGACGGCACCGGGCCTTTTAGTGCTGTGTGTTTTAGAATTGGAAAGATGCTGCCGTGGGATTCCAGGAAGCACACCCTATCAGGTTCCTGGCCTTAAAGACGGCCCAGGGAGCCCCTAAGAGGAAACCTCACCGCTCAACAAGGATACCACCACCCATTTCACCCTGGCACAAACAACACACAGATGGCCATTCTCACTGTTTTTGCCAGAAAGGAAACTGAGGCATAGTAGGTTAAGTGGGTAGTTCAAGACCTCACGGTTCAGGCCTCTAACTCCAAATCTCATGTGCCTGAGTATTATGTTGTATTGATTTCAGTATCATGGTTACCAGAGATTATAAACCGCACAAAAATTCAGGAACATCGGACGGTTGGAATGTGATATGGCTGTGGATTCAGAGGTCAGGAAGAGTCAACCTAGGAAAGGAGAAATGTGCGCTCTTTTGGGAGAGTGAGCCAACTGAGCACCCACGTGCAGTAACCTGTGGTTAAACGGTCTGTGAGTAAGAACTTGGGGCCCCTGGGGGGGACCTAAAGGGGGATGGGTCAGGCTCAGCCCTTAGATCCTCAGGACTTCTCAGTCACAGATAGGTCTTCTGCCTACAATCACTCCTCACGGAGCTCTCTGTCCGAGGTTCTTCAACAGTTATTGTTACTAACAAAGAGGACATCTAGAGAGAATTTTTGTAGAAGAAACAAAAGATGAGAAGAAAGCAGCCATGTGCAACAGACAGGACATTAAAAGTGTCAAGAGAGAGTTCACCGAGAAGAGACTAAGGAAGTGGCGATTTTGTGTTTGGTGCAGTAGGGAGTCTTCACAGAGGTGGCAATGCATATTCATTCTTTTCAGATGCATTGGATTGTCCTTCATATAGAAGGATGATTTATATTTTAGTGTATGCCTTTTGTTGAGTTGAGTATATACATACGTTCGTACGTGATACCATTGCCACAGTCATGGCACCCAGTATCTATCGTCTCCCAACCTTTTCTGTGTTTTGTGATTAAAGGATACTTAACAAGAGATCCATCCTCTTGAAATATTTGAAGCTGAATGATAGGAAATTAAGTCTAAATAAGATCTTAAATAACCAACTGAAGTTTGCCAGACGTGGAAATAATGGTGACGGTACACCCAGGCCAGCATATCCAGTGGTTTCTAAACAAAGCAAAGAAGTGAATCATCCTGGAGAACTTGTTACAAAATAAAATCATAATGTCTGAGCCACATAATCACGGTGATTCCAAATCCACGAGATGGTCATGATCTAAGCTCATTGTGAAGCAATGGTGGAACACTGCATCGTGTACATGTTTGTAAAAGGCTAGAAGTTATTAAAGAAAAGGGTGACATTTAGATGATGATACTGAGAAAGCTGCTGAAGCGGAAGAGTAGAAGTAGTAGAAAATATAGGTGGGGACTGCACCCTGGACACTCTGATTACCTGCAAACCCTGAGAGGACGGGAAGTCCTCAGCAGTGGAGAAACATGATCAAATGGGAATTTTAGGAAAAGAGCTCTGGGTGAGTTTTGGAGAGGAATCGGATTTGAAATATCTGGAGATGAAGGAAGCACAGATACTACTAAGGTAATGTCATGGGAGAAGAGCCCCACTTAAGGCAGTGACAGAAGGTGAGATACACTTGGAAGATTGCTCTAAGATGAAAGGGGCAAGGTCCCTGTCAATTGTGTTAATATATTTTATTTGGTAATTATAGCATAATTTTTGTATTTTTGGTAGTCATAATATTAATTTTTATATTAATTATTTTAGGTATGATGTAAAACATCTCTCTATTGAGAAAATATTTTTCTTCCCTTCATATACTGCAAATCAAGAAAATCAAAGGAATGCTGGAATTTCTTTCTTTGTGCTTTAATTTATTGATATAAATAGAGGCTCTATGAAAAAATTGGCAGAATTGGCGATGGGTATGAATTTCTTTGAATACCTTAAAGGGAAATCAGATAATTTCTGGGCAGCAAAATGGTTCAGATGTTTGAGACTAAAGAGGGTGTGGAGAGAAGTGTTTAAGATTCATGCCAAGGACTGGCTCCCTATTCCCCAACACTTTCTTTTCTGGCATTGTGTTAGTATTTAATACTGTTACAAAATATCTGAAGCAAGGTAACTTTGGAGGAAAAAAAAAACCATTTATGTAGCTCCCGTCTGTGGTTGGCCACAAGCCTGGCAACCTAGGGTAGGCGCTGGCGAGGGTCACGGTGGGGCAGAGAAAGGAACAGGGGAGGAGGCCCTACTCTGGGGCCTAGGAGGGTGGGAACCACGTGCCCAGGGACCCCATGAAACTCATTAATGCCCTTGAGAAAAGTGCCCCGGTGACCCAACGACCTCTTCCCGCATCCATGTACCAGTTAAAGGTCCTCCCACCTCTCAGTGCCATTCCCCTGGGAGCCAACCTTCCAACACTTGGATCCTGGGAGACATCCATATCATGTCCCAGCCCCAACGAGCACCTATCTTCCCCCTGTTCATCTGCAGACATTTTGCTCATCAAGTTTAATGGTTTGTTACTTCTGTATTTTACAACACTATTAGAACTTTTGAGCCTAAATGGTGGCAAACAACCACACTTTCCATCACAGGGGATGGAAGGATGTGAGAAGTAGTGAGACTCACTGAATGATTCAGGTAAAAATGTGACTTGGGCTTCTACAAAATGCCCTTCGCTAGGAATTCCATTGCTAGGAATTTATCTCCAGAACATAATTCTAGAGAAAGAAAAAAAAAACTATAAAAGCCAAGGTTTTGGATAAGCATTACCTGTTACATCTGTACAGAAAAAATATAAGAGAAGGAAGAAAAGGGAGAAGAGGAATAGAAGACAAGGAGAGAAAGAAAGAGAGGAGGGGGAGGAACAGGAAGGTAACCTATATATTTCAAGTATAATGGGATGACTAAATATATAATAGTAAATAACTGCTAACACAGTGAGATTAAGTTTTTCACCAAGGGCTTACATAACTGTTAAGGACAGGGGTATTTTGTTTCTGTAAGTTCTGTGTTAGAAGGTGGTGAAGTGGGTGATTTGTTGTGTGTTTTTATAAATAAAGTTTTATTGGAACACATCCATACTCAGCTATACCAATGTGTGTAGGTGTCTCCAGCTAGTGTGGTGGGGTTGAGTAACTAGGCAGGGATCGTATGGTCCAAGGAGCTCAACATACTCACTCTCTGACCTTGTAAGGAAAAAGTTTGCTGAACTAAGTGTTTTGGACTAAAATGAAAACATTTTTTAGGTTTTCCTTTTTTAAACTATGTGCGCCCATGCCAAAGAAGGAGAACCCAGAGAGGGGATAGTGCCGATATAAGCATGAACATTGGCTCTGCCACTTGCTGGCTCGTGAAGTCAGGCAAAGATTTTTAACATCAATTTTCTCCCCTGTAAAATGAGGGTAACGCTTCCCTTCCGGTGAGGGGACTGTGGATCCCGTTCACAGCACCATGGCGTGGTGGCTGCACTGTGGTCAGGCCTCCTCCTGACCAGTGAGGACCAGGCATGCTGGGTTTCAAATTCCAGGCCGACCACTTCTTAACTCCCTGACGCTGGGAAAGTTACTTCTCTCCCAAATTTTTTGGTCTATGCAGAGCCCAGTGACGACAGTCAGGATGAGATCCTGGAAAGCGTCTGGAGTCCCGGGGGGTGAAAATCCTGCGAAGGGGCTGTGAGAGCCAGACTCATACCGCCGGGCTCTACACCCGGCCGCTACTGTCTTAGAGCCCTCTCCTCCTGCTTCTCCCTTGTCAGGCAAGGAAGACCACACCACACTCTGGCGGAGTGCGCCTGGCTCTCTCACGGTAAGAAGGAACCCCTAAAACCCACAGAGCCCTGTGTCTGCACCCTTCTGCTCTCTGCAGCATTCCCTGGCCTCTTCAGACACATCTCCACTTTCAGACTTCCACATGCAACACTTACCATAGGTATTGGGTTTTTTTTTTGTTTTTTTTTTTTTTTTTTTTTTTTTTTTTTTTTTTTTTTTTTTTTTTTTTTTTTTTTTTTTTTTTGCTTTTTGAGACAGGGTCTCGCGTTGTAGTTCAGGCTGGCCCTGAGCTCACTATGGTGCCCAGGCAACCCGCCGTGAACTCAGCAATCCTCCTGTCTCTGCCTCCCGAGTGCTGGGATGACAGGCGTGAGCCACCACGCCCGGCATCGTGGTATGCGGTGTTGATTGTTGGTAGGCGTGTCTCCACACCCAGCATTATATGTGGTTACCGGGGATCAAACTCAGGTCCTTGTGCTTGCGAGGCAGAAACCGGAACCACTGAGCTAACCCTCCGGCCCAACCATAGGTGTTATTAATGACCCTGAAGAAGGTGTTTTGATTTTTAAGAGTTATATAACAAGTGCATGTTGAATCTTGAAACATGAATAGGTCCCTTTCTTTTGACACAAGCTCTATCACTATTTTCCTACTTGCTATGTGTTATTCAAAGAGCCACACAATACCCATTCGATTACTACATGCACTCTGTGGGGTAAATACACCTCAAGGATTTCTCTTTCAGCAGAGAAAACTAGGACACATGGCCGAGTCAGATTCACCTGCTTGGCAATGAACAGATTTGGGACTAAAATTCAAACAGCTGGGCTAAAGGTGTAGACTGTTAAATGCACTGCTACATTCCTTCCTACAGCATAAGTAGTGCTGAAATTAGAGTTCACAGAATAATTCAGAAAACTGATCATTCCAAATGCTATTGAAGATAAACCTTCAAACATCTCTGGTACATTTACGCCATATAAATTGATTCGACCACTTTGAAACACCTCGTTAACATCTCCTAAAGTAAAGTGCGTAAGTTCCTACCTTATGACTCAGCAGTTTAACACCTGGATACATTCCCAACACAAGTGAATACATATTCAACCCAAATATATGAACAAAGTTTTTTCTGTCAGCTATCAAAAATATAATTTCTATGTGGACACAATCTGAGAAAACAGGTAAAAGGATAAATAAATTGCATTGTACCAAATACTTCAGATCAATATCGTTAAAGTGCTGCTGACCACAATTATAACATAGGTCCCTTTTCTAGACATGACGCTGAACAGAATAAGGCAGATACAAAGAGTTTATTTTATACAGTTCCATTTACATACATCCCAGGAACAGGCAATGGTAATATAAACTGTGTTGGTATTTTGTTAATATACAAATGGTGACAGAAGTCAAATGGAGGTGACCTCTATGAAGATGTACATGGCAAAGAGGAAAATATGATGGAGAAGGTGCACAAGGAAGAGAAACTCAGTCCGAACAGTTTTGCTTAAACTATAAAAAGGCTACACAGACACATCAGACTTTATCATGGTGCTGTTTACCTTTGTACAAATTAGCACATGTATCTTATAACAATAAAAGAAATATAAAGGACTTTGTTCCAGTTAATTGGATATAGCCTCTCTGTCTCTGCCTCTCTGTCTTGTCTGTCTCTCTGTCTCTACTCTCTGCCTCTTTGTCTCTCACCCTCTGTCTCTCTGTCTCCATCTCTCTGTCTGTCTGTCTCTCTCTCTCCCTCTCTCTCTCTCTTACTTATTTTTCAAGAAAAGTCATGCTCTCTCTTTGGCAGGAGACTCCAGGTCATGTTATATTTAGAGCATCATAACATCAAATACAATTCTGCTATTTCTCCAGCAGAGAGGAAAAACTGGCCTTGAAATCTCAAATAGAATATAAAAAAACAGAAGCAGATTTCTTTTCCTGAAATCGTTACACGAGTGGAATTCTCCCACTGCCGCAGCCCAGCCAATCAGGAGACTCTTGTTGGCCGAAGGGCAGTGGGATTGTGAAAAGCATCCAAGAACGAATCAGTATTTCATGATCTGCCCTAAGCCACATGCTCCTGCACTGAATCAATAAAAATCATCCACAGATTTTTGGACTTACTTTAATAAAGTAGCATTTCTATGAACCTCCTAGAGAGATGAGGAACAGCTTGTCATTTCATTTAGGAACATCTTGCAAATAACAGTTCCTATTGTTTGGAGTTATTCTGACTGATGAGTAAAAGGCTTCACAGCTTGACGGACACGTGGAGCTGTAGACTGACTTTGCACGAGGGAGAACCTCAAGATTTGTTTGACCTTGAAAATTAAGATCAGGGGGAAACTGAGAGTAAATAATTTTTGAGGTTTACTGGTTTACATCAGTTGACTGGGGAGAATTGGAATGTTACCCAGTGACTTCAGCGTTATATATCTCTCTTGCTGCTACACTGAATGTAAGATGTTTAAAATTCCAACTTTAGCAAAACCGCACTGGTAATGCCATGTCACATGCAGAAAATACTTACTAAGCTTTTATGATGCGCTGAAATGTATATGGAAGCTGCATTGTAGATGAGAAACTAAGATGGCTAAGTCCCCGTAGTGCAGCACACTGTCCTTGCAAAGCTGAAATTTGAATCAAGATGTTCTGACCTTGGGAAAAACCTAAGTTTCTACTTAATTGCAGTTGTTTCTTTAAAAAAAAATAAGATAATAAGTTTTATGGTCTAGTCATGTCATTTTCTTTCAGCTATGAATGTGGTCTCGGAATGATAGCTTCCCTGCTTTAAATTCAGACTCTTGATCTGAAGAATAAATCAGTTGCACTAGGATATCTCTCCAAAATATTGTGGTTTTGTACCTACCATATTTAGCTCCAAAATGTGTCCCTTCTTATTTCCTGACAGAGCACAAAGATAACCACATTAAAACCAAAGACAGTTTTATTTGAACTAGAAATCTGTTGGGAAATCATAATTCGAACCACTCAATCTATTCTTTTCTCTAATAAGATTATTTAAAAGTACCCACTCTCACAGAGTGGGGGCTCGTGATGAAAGGCCAGAGCTGTATAACCAAGTCCAGACTTTTCAAATTCAGCATCATGGAAATGAGTAAATACTATGAATGACCTAAGGATGTTTAAATATAAAAAATGTAAATGTTTTGCAGAGTATAGTAAGAGGGCATTCTAATGTAAAAGGTAGGGATTTTCTTTATATATACAATATGGAGGTGCAGAGAGAGTTTGGAGCTTAGACTGGCTTCTAGCTTCATGAGGCAGTTTTCAGAAAAAATTTCATCTGTCAAGAGCAGGGCTGTAGAATTCTAAAGGCGATGGCCGCTCAGCTGAGAAGATCAGCATTTTTGGATATTTCTCAATAAGGAAATTCCTCATGTTCTCTCAAGCCTTACATCTCCCTGATTACAGTCTTCAAATGAAAGCTCGGGATTCTAGAGTATTAAACAATAATCTCATCTTCTTGCTATTTGGTAAAGTCAGAAATGTTACCCCTGTCAAGCTAATATAGTCCAATATTATACACGATGATATAAAAATTGACCTTTTCATATTTGCAGTTGATTTAACATATACTGATTGAGTCTATATTGTACCTAAGCATCAGTGACAGATCCAGGGATTAGAATTTGTAAATATAAGAACCTACTCTACTCATATTAAAATTATAATAAAATGAAGGAAATGTGTCAATGGAGTTGTTCCTGTATGTCATAAATACCATAAAAAGAAATAAAGAGTCTTACAGAATTATGGAGGATGACTTGGGAGAAGTGATTCATGAGAGAATTTTTTTTAAATAAGTAGGAGCAATTCAGACAAAAGAGTTTGAAAATAGACTCCTGAACTATGGTGTCTTAGTTAACTTTTCTCATTGCTGAGAGCAAATACTGCAAACCCAAAGCTAAAGGAGGAAAGATTTATTTATCTCATAGTTTGTAGATCTTTCAGTTCATAGTTGGCTGGCTGCAAGGCAGGGTGGCATGGCAGAGGGACACTGAAGAAGAAAAATAGTTCATGGTAGCAGAAGGCAGGAAGGCAACAAAGTTGTGAAATAGCAAGTGACAACAGCAGCTGTTTTTCTGTCTTTGTCCTTCCCAAAGTACCTATCCATAGGGCAGGTAGCATGCTCACCTGGGGGGGGGGGTACCCTTAATGACATCATAGAAGAATTCTAGCCTCACATCCTTAATCCCAGCTTCACACACTAGATACAGCCACCATTGAATAGCTTCACTTATTACCCCATGAGGCTTTGGGAGTAATCTAAATATAGGCCATAACATGTTACCAAGGTAATTATACTTGCCTAGAGAATTGAAGCAACTGGTTTAAGTGATGGAAATAAGGTGTCTGATGTAGTAGCCTGGGTGTTTTTCTCAGGTACTATCAGTCTTCCCATTTGGGAAACTCATGATCCTAGAAGTTTTCGACACAGTCCTTTGAATCCTTAGATTGTCTCTGCACTGTGGTAACAATTTTTCCCCTTAGGATTTTATGGGTCATCAATGCCACCTCACCCATAAAGCCCAAGGGCATCATGGCGAGAGAGTGAGCAAAACTAAAAGTGATATAAATACCAAGTGTTAACGATTCATCTTATGCACTTTTATGTTTCTCTTAAAGGAAGAGGGCAAGAACTTTATAACCACACCACACAGCCATAGAATGTGAACTTAATTTTGAATAAAGTAGCTTTCTCCAGCAGAGGACAGTTCCCAGAAAGGGACTCGCTGTGAGCCACTGTCAACACATCTGGAGGCTGGAGAATGGGGCCTCAGCCCTCAGAGGGAACCTGAACAGTGCACTACAGTAGTCACTGGCCTTGTCCTATCAATAGCCTGTAGCTATGTAATAACATTTTCGCTCTCATTCACACTCATTGTCGGATCTGTTGCAGGACTGAAATATCAACTTCTCAAGATAGTGAGCTTATGTTCCTTGTATCTGGGTGAAGTGAGACCACCTCACTTATCCATTCCTGTTGCACCTTCAAGCATAGAGTCCAGTGGAGGAAGGTATAATGCCAATCAGTCCCTACCACATACAAGAGCATTAGCCAAATATAGAGACAGGTCACTGTAGCCCACCCTGAAGACAGCCCCTGATGAGGGATTCCACCGGTATAGGAGATACAGAACAGTCTGACTTCCAGTAGTCCTGAAGGCCATCTCCTCTCAATCTTTCTAATGGGAAAATATCCTTTGTATTTGAATTGCATGGTATTTTCTCTTAAACCTTATCTAATTTAATTTTCATGACAGCTTTGAATTCAATATTCTGTCATTTTATAAATTAGAAAATTAGAGTTCAGATTATTTTTGCTGTCCAAACATACTGGGTAACCCAATCAGAGTTTTCCCACTTACCTGTCTGGCCATAAAGCCACACAAAACTTTATCTCTGTAGTGAACTGTCTCTGGAAACTTCAAGTTAAAATATACCGCTAAGGGGAAAAATAAACCCATTTTGGGGAAACATAAATTTCTAGAAACCTCTCAAGGGATGCAAGAATTAATTATGAACCAAATTCCCCCAATATCTAAGCACTTTGGAAGTGAGTTCCTTGGAAGCTTCTTTTGTTCTCTGGTGTCTCATTTAGTATCGAAGAAATAATCTATTAAAGGTGTTTCACTTCACTAAACTACTAGTTAGCTTTTCAATAAAACACCCCATGTACCCTAAAATCAATTAAATCCTTGGACAACTTACAGAAAATAAATAAAAATTACTTCTAAAACATTATTGGAATTAAAAATAACCTCCTCCTGAATTCTGATAAAGGCTTTAAAGTCACCAGAGAGCAGGGGAAATAAAAGTAAGTAGAAACAAGTAATGCTTAGCCATGAAATATTGATAAAAATGATGTTTTAAAAAAAACTATACAAATAGGCAACTGGTGATTAAGGCTATACAGTACCCAGCATGTGTGCTGGAAGGAAACAATATAAAGATTGAATATAGATTTCTATGGTTACACTTTCTGCCTCCCTGTAAACTACCACTGCTAAGTAGAGCCAGTGCATAAGGACAAAAATGCGGAATAATAGATAACTCCTAAATGCTTACTGTTTGTTTAACTTCCATCATTTTAGTCTTTACCACCATCCTGTTGCAGTAATTATTCCTATTTTTAATAGACGAATAGCCTTAATCATGGAAAGATTTAGTAACTTGTCCAAGGTTACAAATGCCATGAACCCAATATTTAAAGCCACATCAAATTGCAATGTTAGAATTGTGAAGCTTTTCTGTCAGGCACCAGTGCACTGTCCTTATCTGAAAAGAAAGCAAAATAAAATACGAAACAAAACAAAAGTTGGGAATTGTCTAGAGAGAACTGAGTCTGAAGAGAAAAGATGTAAGTAGCTGAGCTAAGGGTTTCATTCCTGTGAAGGAGGCTGCAGCTGTGTGAAAACCCCAGCATCGGAAATCCACCCAGGAATGTGGTCACCTCTAGTGAAAGAGTCAGCTGTAAACACCAACCATCTCCAGAGAGAGTGACGCCCATTCGTCCCAGCACCGCTCATGTATAGACCCTCATGCTAGTTTTGTCTCTTCTGGCCTTTCTGACCCCAAAAGGGCGAGCAGTTTGGATTTTCAGAAAAGGACACAAATTAGCAGAGCTAGGGGACAAATCAGTCCTGTTGTCCTTCCACAATAGCAAATAAGACTGCAGCAAGGGAAACGGTGTGGCCAAAACTAATTGGCGATTAAAGCATTCAGTGACTAGAACATATTAACTAATGACCTTGAGGCCTTTTGTTACCTGAATAATTGTACTCAGTACTGTTTTTATCTCCATTCAGCTGTATGTGTTAAGATTAATATTTACTCTAGATTAGCTTCTTGAAGGAAGGGAGTATATCGCTGCTCTTCCATGGTTCTCTCACCTCCATCTTTCAATCTGCATAAAAGTTGTTCTCCTGGGGCCGGAGGGTTAGCTCAGTGGTTCCGGCGCCTGCCTCACAAGCGCAAGGTCCTGAGTTCGATCCCCGGTAACCACATAGAATGCTGGGCGTGGAGACACGCCCACCAACAATCAACACCGCATACCACAATGCCGGACGTGGTGGCTCACGCCTGTCATCCCAGCACTCGGGAGGCAGAGACGGGAGGATTGCTGAGTTCGTGGCGGCTTGCCTGGGCACCATAGTGAGCTCAGGGCCAGCCTGAACTACAAAGCGAGACCCTGTCTC
>PVIC010016209.1:23549-34317 GCA_004025085.1 Thryonomys swinderianus | reverse complement strand
GGCAGCTGGGAGGACTGTGCCCAGGACCTTGACATTGAACTACATCCCCAGTTCTGTTCTTGTTATTTACATTGGGACAACTTTTGCCAAGTTGCTCAGACTGGGTACGAGCTTAACAGTCCTCCTGCCTCAGCCTCCCAGAGTGCTGGGACTGCAGCCGTGTGCCAGGACACCCACTTCCCTGTCCCGCTTGCACCTTCCGGTCCCCTGCACCAGCCGAGCCTGCGCGCCACATGGTTCACTTCCCAAGCTGGGGCCCGAGCCCGAGGCCTCCTGCTGCTCTGCTGTCCTGGAGGGTGGGACAGCGCTTGCTGATGACAGGCGCCCTGTGCGTCCTCACTGAAATGAAATGACTGCACTTTCAGGGCAATTTTTACAGCAAATTGCGGCCTTCAGAAAGAAAGGTTTGTTAGCACTTAGGTGCTAATCATACCTCTCTTTTTACCACAGAGTCAGAAAGGGAAATGAGTGGGGGACAGGGGAGTGGAGATCCACTCTTCTGTGATCAGATTTTAATTTAGAAGTGGTTATTACTGTTGGTTTGTGTTGATTTTTTTGAGACAGGGTCTCACTTTTTAACACTGTGTAGCCCAGGCTGGTCCCGAGCTTACAGCAATCCTCCTCGCTCAGCCTCCCTAGTAGAGGATGATAGGCATGAGCCACCACACGCCCCTAGTGCCCAGAATCTCACTGTCCTACTTTTATTTCCTGTGCACCTGTCCTGACTGTGTGTCTACTTTCCAGGGAAAATCTCATCGTGATCAACAGCTGCTGCTTCTCAAGAAGCATCTAGAAAATAATTACAGAAGCAGAGATCGAAAATGGATTGTTCTGTTTCCAGAAGGGGGCTTCCTCAGGAAGAGGAGAGAGACAAGCCAGGCTTTTGCCAAGAAAAATAATTTGCCATTTCTTACCCATGTCACCTTGCCAAGGGTTGGGGCAACACACATTATTTTGAGCGCACTTGTAGCACGACAAGAAAATGGAAGTCCAGCAGGAGGAGATGCTAAACAACTAGGTAGGATGCTTTTCACATCTCTTAATTGGTCTAATTAAAAGATACAATCATTGTTCTTTTTTATAGCCTTTGTTAAAACTAATATTCAGCAAGAAGATGAAACTAAAATTTTTAATTTGTCAGTTTTTGTTTGTTTGCTTTTGATACTGGGGATCAAACTCAGGACCTGGCACTTGTAAGGCAGTGCTGGAACCACTGAGCTAAATCCCCAGCCCTGTTGGCTTGTTTTGAGACAGGGTCTCACTGTGTAGTTCAGACTGGCCTTGAACTCACCGTGTAGCCCAGGCTGTTCTCAAACTCATGGCAGTCCTATCTCAACCTCCTGAGTGCTGGGATTACAGGCGTGCACAATCATGTCCGGCCAGTTTTTGTCTACTTTTACCACAGAAAATAAATTTAGTATAGTTTAGCCATATTTACTGAGACTCTTTAACATGTTAATAAATTGCACAGTTATTCAGTATATTACAAATAATACTTGTCAAAAAGAAATAATCTGATGGGCCAGAGAGTTAGCTCAGTGGTTCCGGTGCCTGCCTAGTAAGTGCAAGGTCCCTGGTTCGATCCTCAGTAACCACGTACAACAATACCGGGGGTGGCAATCAGTACCACATACCACAGTGCTGGGCGTGGTGGTTCATACCTGTAATCCCAGCACTCAGGAGGCAGAGGCAGGAAGATTGCTGAGTTCGAGGCTTGCCTGGGCTACATAGTGAGCTTAGGGCCAGTCTGAATTACAAAGCAAGACCCTGTCTCAAAAAAAAAAAGAAAAGAAATAATCTGAAGTATAGACAAAATATATTACAGCACTATTTATAACACAAAAAATTGCAAATAGCCAGAAGGGAGAATAGATAAGTAATTATCCATTTGTCCAAACAACAGACTACAGCGGAACTATCACATGTGTATTTCTGGAGTTTTCTTGGCCCTTCACCCTTTGCTCCCGACCCTTGGCATGTGCCGGCCCTCATCTCCATGGGGCTTTTCCCTACGGATGTCACCTGGTCAGGGCAGCCGGGAGGACTGTGCCCAGGGCCTTCACACTGAACTACATCCCCAGTTCTGTTCTTATACTTTATTTTGAGACATCATTTTGCCTCATTGCCCACAGTGGGCCCAAATCTACAGTCCTCCCTCACCATCCTGTGCTTATGCTATGACGTTCGTAGGGTAGAATCCCACAGCTCTCGTGAAAGCAGTGTGAGCGCCAGTCTGTACTACGCGGTGGGAAATGAGTGCAGGCGAGAGACCAGAGTGAGAGCAGAGACGGTTTCTCTGAGTTGTAACTGGGGATCGTCTCCGTTTCTTAACACTTTCCGCAATTCTCCAACCCTTTCAATAATGAGTGTGTATTAGCTTTACAGCCAGGAGAACGTAAGCGCCACTCAAAGGGACGGTTTTCCTGGAGATGCCTGGGGAAGGAGGGAAGCATCTCACCAAGCCTGTGCCTTAGCTAGATTGTGTTGTTGCAGTATTTTTTAAATTAAGAAAAACTGAAAAGAATAGTTCTCCAAAGTCTGCTTTTGTATGCAGCATATTGTAGGATCTCATTTCTTAATCCATTCTGCCAGTCTGTCTTTTAGTTGGCCCATTGGGGCCATTAACGTTAATGGTTATGACTGATGTGGCCTGATTTGTACCCCTCACGGTGTTTTCCTATTCTTGGCCCTTTTTTTCTTTGCTTTCCCCCTTCCCACTCAGTTTTGTGTCTTGCTCACTAAATTCACTCTGCTAGGTCTCATGAGTTTGTGACCTTCATTGTTTTTCTCCAAGATATTCTTTAGAATGTTTTGGAGTGCAGGTTTTGTCATTGAGAAGTTCTTCAGGTGTTCTTTGTCATGAAAGTATCTTATTTCTCCATTGATTTCGAAAGACAGTTCTGCAGAATACATCAATCTAGGTTGGAGGTGGTTTTCCTGCAATGCTTGAAACACTTCCCTCCAGGCTCTCCTTGGGTTGAGCGTTTGCATTGAAAAGTCTGCTGTGATCCAGGTGGGCTTCCCTTTGTATGTGGTTTTTTTCCTTTTCCCTAGCTGCTTTTAGTTTTGTTTTTTTTTTTTTGAGACAGGGTCTCGCATTGTACTTCAGGCTGGCCCTGAGCTCACTATGTAGCCCAGGCAAGCCTCGAACTCAGCAATCCTCCTGTCTCTGCCTCCCGAGTGCTGGGATGACAGGCGTGAGCCACCACACCCGGCAGTATTTTGTTCTTATGTTGAATATCTGGAACCTTGATAATTATATGCCTGGGTGTAGATTTTTTTTAATATCATGGGCTTTTGGAGTCCTATATGCCTCGTTTATCTGTATGTCCAGTTCTTTTCCTTTTCCTGTGAAGTTTTCTGCCATTATATCTGTAAAAAGTTTTTGATGTCCTTTGCCCTGTCTCCTGCTTCTTCACCCACTCTGATCAGTCTTATATTATTCTTTAGTCATCTAGGGGCTGTTGGGTTGATTTCTCATGGTCCCTTCCTGTTTTCCATAAGTTACTCCTTTCCTGTTCATTGGCTGTGAGCCTGTCTTCTAGGTCTGAAATTCGGTTTTCTGCTTCATTCATCCTACTTTGCAAACTTTCATTCTGGACCTCTGCTTGAAGCTCATTATAATGTTCCATTGCTTTTGTTATCTGAACTTCTATGATGTTCCTGATCTCTTCTTTAATGAAATCCTTTCACTGTGGAGAGCATCTCTGTTTTCATCTCAGAGATCAGTTCTGATTTCCATTTTAGTAGATCTGCTTTTGTTACCAGTTCAGAGAGTCCTGGAGATTGAGTTTCACTTTGCTCCATTTCCCTTTTCCCGGAATTGCCCTGTGGTGGTGATCTTTGTGCCTGGGTTCTTGAATTTTTTCTATCTGTTGTGCTGGCGAACACTGTAAATCACTGCACAACCTAAGTGGTGCTTACCCAGACTCGTGCAAACAGGAATGGAGCTCCCACGAGGCTTCTGGCCTGAGTCCAGTGGTGGGTAGGCTAGACTCTCCTGGGGTGGATGGATGTCCCACGGGGCAGCTGGCCCAGGTCGCGTGGCAGGCGGGCTGCTTGTAGGCGGCAGAAGTCACTGTGCCCAACGTCTGCTTTTAAATGATGACAAAGAGCAGATGGAGGAATGATGCCTGCTAGATGCAGCACGTTCTCCTTTCATTGTTTCTCTCAAGCGGCTCCTTAGCAGTCAAATCTTGTGATCTTTGTTCATTTATTAGAAAGACGAATTGAGCCTTTGAATAGAAAAGCAATGTTCAGAATCGGTGCAGTGCTAGAAGGGTACCACAGCAATGCCAGCTGAGCTGCACTGAAAGACAGAGTCTGACTGACAGGGCCGGCCATGTTGCTAGGATGCAGGGTGCTCAGTGCATATGGTGCATGGGCCTGGGCGAGGACAGTGGGCTTCCGTGTGGGGAGAATCAGGAGCGGAAGTCGCCTGCGTCTGTCCTGCCCTGTTTGTTCTAGCTGTGTCAGACAGATCATCCATCTACCTGAAAATTAGTTTGTCCTGTACTGTGCTTTCCTCTTCTATCGTTTCATATTTTGCATTTTACTTCCCTTAGTATTCATACTTCCTAGCATTTTATCACCTGTAAACACAAGTTGTGCCTTTGTGTTAGTTTTTTGATACACACACGTATAAAAATTAAGTTCTGTTTGAATGACCTTAAAAGGGTTTGTATCTTTTGTATATTTTATAACAGATACTAAACTGAATGATGATAATTTCCTCATCATTTCATTATAAAACTTTGCAAACATATGTGAAAGTTGAGAGACTTTTACAGCAGATATCTGTGAGCTGGCCAACTAGATTCTGTAACATTTTATACTGTACTTACATTACCATGTCTGTCTCCTGTGGAAGATCTATCCACTGGTCCATCTTCCTTGTTTTGTTTTGTTTTTTTTGCTTTTGAGACAGGGTCTAGCTTTATAGTTCAGGCTGGCCCTGAGCTCACTATGGTGCCCAGGCAAGCCGCCGAGAACTCAGCAATCCTCCTGTCCCTGCCTCCGGAGTGCTGGGATTACGGGCGTGAGCCACCACGCCCGGCATTGTGGTATGCAGTGTTGATTGTTGGTGGGCGTGTCTCCACGCCCAGCATTATATGTGGTTACCGGGGATCGAACTCAGGACCTTGAGCTTGCGAGGCAGGCGCCGGAACCACTGAGCTTAACCCTCTGGCCCTTCCTTGTTTTTTTAAGTGCATCTTAAAATACACTTCACCCCTAGCCATTTCAGCACATATAACACTGGTAGCTTGTTAGAATGTATTTCATTATATAAACTGTTCCTTTAGCACTATTATGCTATTTTAAAGTGACTTTTTAAAAAGCCAGATATGGTGGTGCCTGCTTGTAATTTCAGTAGTTGGGAGGCCGAGGCAGGAGGATCACCATGCATTCCAGATCTTTGATCTTAGACTTCATAATGAGTTCAAGCCCATCTGAAATACATTCCAAGACGTCCCAGTGAATGAATGAATATTATTTTATTTATTTATTTATTTATTTTTAGACAGGGTCTTGCTTTGTAGTTCAGGTTGGCCCTGAGCTCACTGTGTAGCCCAGGCAAGCCTGGAACTCAGCAGACCTCCTGCCTCTGCCTCCCAAGTGCTGGGATTACAGGTGTGAGCCACCATGCCTGGCATTTGTGGTATGTGGTACTGATTGCTGGTGAGTGGGAGTCACCACGCCCAGTATTGTCATATGTGGTTACTGAGATCAAACCAGGGACCTTGTGCTTGCTAGGCAGGTGCCGGAACCATTGAGCTAAATCTCCGGCCCGAGTGCTATTTTTTTTTAAAATACAGATATACAGATTGTTTTTCTTCCCTTCAGAATGGTATTCTAAAATCCTTAAAGAAATTAAGGCTAGTTTTTAAATATTTGATAAAGAAAGGTATTTTATCTTTGGTTCCTATTGTACATTTTGACTTAGGTTTGAAAATGAGTTAGGCTTTTTTAGGAATCTCTGAGCTACTTTACACACAGAATGGACCATTATTCTTCAGGTGTGGCTGTCATCATTCTCTGTGGAGAGTCTCTTTGGGGTTCGTGCTCAGCAGTTTCCCATGTGCTGGGAACAAAACCAGTGCACGAAGGAGGAAACTGAATAAACCTGCCCTCTCCTCTCCACAGCAGTTACCTGTTACCTCTGTTACAATTACCTGTGCTGCCTTCAAAGGACGGGAAGGCTGATTGCTTCACTTGTGTGTAATTTGCAAGAACTGGGAGTTTTTGCTTTTCAAACAAGAGGAACAACTGAAAAAAATGTTTGTCTAGAAACGCTTGTTTTACTACCATGTTCCATTATTACATTTGATCTTAGCCAAAAGGCCGAGAAGTGATCCATGTTCCATTATTTATTAATACTTACCAAATACTGCAGATCTTTGTGTTATACTTAATGAATTGTCTAGTTTTGTTTTAAAGTTTGTTTTTCATTTTTATGATGTGCTGTTTAGCTTTTGATCTTTTCATAGGCCAACTTTTATAGGAGTGATAAAATACAAATTAGACCTTGATAGTGCTGAATACAGTTGTACTGAATACCGAGTGCTGTGGATGCAGTCGGTAATAGTGCTGTGTCATTTGATTTGAAGTTATCTGTAGTGTAACACAGTGAGAAGTTCTTGATCTCACCTGAAGTGCCTTACGGAACATTTAGCACCACAGCTCATCCTATTTCCTTCCAAGAAGAAGGTATATTGATAAGCTTTATAATATTCAAGTCATCTGCGCTATTACCTGTTGCAAATAAGAATCGATCCAACCTGTTCTTTTTTCTCAGAGAGCAAATCGAAAGGCCTCCAGTGGATAATAGATGCAACCATAGCTTATCCCAAAGGTGAGCTGTTAGATATTCAAACCTGGATCCTTGGATACAGGAAACCAACAGTCACACATGTACATTACAGGTGAGGATTCTGCATTTATACTTACACGTGCCCAGCACCTTACCTCAGGACAATATGCGTGTAACATACTCAGTTTTTAATCTGACAGTGAAAATAGTTGGCATGGTTTGTATTTACAGGAAATAAAGTCATTATGCAAAGTTTTTAGTATGAAAATATCTTTTGCAATAGTTACTGTCACTGAGAAATAACGATCTCTAAAGATGACATTCTAGGAGCACTATGATTATTCAGTTGCCTGACACCTTTGAATAAAAGTAACTAAAGGACAGACATGAAAGATAAATACGTTCTCACTTGGGGTAAGTAGATGTATACTAATAGAAATTGCTTTGAGAATTGTAAACTCACATATGAGTTGTGAGTGATTAGATTGATAACTTAGAAATTTTTAGTATTTTAATATCCCTACCTTGCATAAACAACAGCAAAAACATTTATTGAATGCTTTTTATTGACTGTCCTATGCTAGGTCCTTGATATTTTTAATGTAGAATTTTAGGGGAGAATTTGTCAATAATACTTATTTCAAAGCTTGGCACTGATTAGACTTGTATAGATTTCATTGCATTGTAGGCTATTTACCCTGTTTTCTAGTCAAGGACTTCAAACTATGGCAACTAACTTAGAAATGTGAGAAATTGGTCCATTTTCTCACTTTTTATTTTTAACCAATAGTTTATAAATAGAAATAAAGACTATAGTCATAAGAGATCTTAGAAATTAAAGAATTAGTTTTTGAAGAATTACTTTACCTGAGGCAAAAATAAGGCTCTTAAATTCATGTGAAGCAAGGCTGGAGATTTAGCTCAATGGTTCCAGTGCCTGCCTAGCAAGCTCAAGGTCCCTGGTTTAATCCCCAGTAACCATATACAGCAATACCGGGTGTGGTGACTCAAGCCCACCAGCAGTGAGTACCACGTAGCACAGTGTCGGGTGTGGTGCCCCACGCCTGTCATCCCAGCACTCTGGAGGCAGGAGAATTGCTAAGTTCGAGGCCAGCCTAAACTACAAAGTGAAACCTTGTCAAAAAAAAAAATTCATATGAAGCAAAGGTTCTTAACCATGAGGTTCATTCATGGATGGACCTGAAGAGAATTTTGTCCAAATTATACACAATTTTATATTTTTTCTTATAGAGACATGTGGAGCTTTCATTTTCAAAATATCCTTTACAAAAAAATTAAGAACTGGGCCGGAGGATTAGCTCAGTGGTTCCGGCGCCTGCCTCGCAAGTGCAAGGCCCTGAGTTCGATCCCCGGTAACCACATATAATGCTGGGCGTGGAGACACACCCACCAACAATCAACACCGCATACTACAATGCCGGACGTGGTGGCTCCCGCCTGTAATCCCAGCACTCGGGAGGCAGAGACAAGAGGATTGCTGAGTTCGCGGCGGCTTGCCTGGGCACCATAGTGAGCTCAGGGCCAGCCTGAACTACAAAGCGAGACCCTGTCTCCAAAAAGCAAAAAAAAAAAAAATTAAGAACTGTTGAGTTAAAAACAAAGAATTCCTGACTTAGAGATCACAAAACACATTATGGATGATAAAGCATTAGTGTGATTCAAAAAAACACTTTTATTCATTTAAAATAAAAATATATTTCTTTATAGAAACTTTATTACCAAACAATAACAAAAGTTCATTGGGTTGTTAGTGGGGATTAAATTAGGATTTAGGATCATAATCCAAAGCAGTGAAGTACACAGTGTGCCTGATTATTCCGAGGCACTCACACGTATCCAGCCCCTCCGAGCCCTGGCCATGGGAGGAGACGTACCATCCTTTCCTTCTCAGGAATTTACAGTAGAGACCATTGTCCGGCCAGTGGTGGGGAAGACAAAGCACCTTCGCGCAGGCAGGAAGGAGGGCACATGAGGGTGCGGCAGGGACCCAGGACCAGAGCTGGGGAGGCGTGTGGGCCGTGTACGCCATGGACGGCCCAGGGATTGCACTCCATGAGGACGGGGAGGGAAAGCTGGCCTTGGTTCTGACTTTGTTTGTTTGTTTGTTTGTTTGTTTCTTTTTTGAGACAGGATCTCGCTTTGTAGTTTGGGCTGGCTCTGAGCTCACTATGTAGCCCAGGCAAGTTTAGAACTCAGCAATCCTCCTGCCTCTGCCTCCGGAGTGCTGGGTTGACAGGCGTGAGCACCACGCCTGGCACTGTGGTATGTGGTATTGATTGTTGGTGGGCGTGAGTCTCCACACCCAGCATTGTATGTGGTTTCCCAGGATTGAACTCAGGACCTTGGGCTTGCAAGGCAGGTGCCTGAACCATTGAGCTAATCCTCCGGCCCCACCCCTTTTTAATTTTTATTTTGAGGTGAGATCTCCCTGAGTTGCTATGTTGCCCAGGCTAGGCTTGAACCTGCAACCCTTTTGTATCCACTTCCTGGAGTACTAGCATTTCAGGCCTGTGCGACCACGCCTGGCTTCCTTATACCATTTCACTGTATTCTGGTTGTTTACTTTTCTCATTTCTCGAGGTTGTTAGCCCTTTGAAAACAGTAACTCTTTATCTTGGGATTTAAGTGCTCACTAGTTCCTTATATGTAGACGCCGTAATTGAATTGAGAGTTTAGTCATATTTTGTTGGCTTGTTTTTGAAGTCTTGCCGGCTTAAAATTCAGATGTTCTAGCTTGAATATAGGGAGTGCCATCTGCCAGCATTATTTTTAAGGTACAGTTTCAAGTACTCTTAAATTGGATGCTATGAATATTGGTAGAATACTGGCATATTTAAGAGAACATTTTACATTATTGATAACAGGAAGTTTTGCTTTTCAAAAAGTGGGAGCCAGCCTCTCCTTTGGACAGCTGCGGAGGCTTATTTCTGGTATGTGTGGATTCATTTCTCCAAGTCTCACAAGCACTCGCCTGACTTGATCCAAGAGGACTGGCATTCAGTGAACAGTTAGGGGAGTATTCATTTGAATATTTCAATCCCGTGGCGATCAGGCAGTCTGAAAACTAGATGCAGATTTCTCTGGAGAACCAGCGTTAGCTCTGCTCTCTGCTGTCTCCTGAGGGGTAGGACACTGGTGCGACCCAGGGCTGCTGGAGAGTAGGCCCTAAACCCAGCTCCACCGCACACCGCGCCCTGTTTAAAGGGCAGGTACTTCCCAGCCTCATCGTGTTCATTCCAGAGTTCAGGTGGCGAACTGATTTTCTGTGAACCAAAACTATGCCCTGATGTGATGCAGCATGGCTTTCTCTCTCACGAAGCGTACCAGTTCGGTGCTGGCCCTGGGCGTGCGTGGGCGGCTGCGGAAGCCTCAGTGCCGACAGGGGCGGTGCAGGTCGCCAGATGTGGGAAGAGTGGGTGCGCGGGCACTGGGCGCGGCGTCGTGTCACAGAGAGCGACAGGAAGGAGTTTGTGCTGCGCGCGTACGTTAAAGGAAGTTGCAGGGTAACATTGGAAACTGAAAGGTGTTCACGCCGCGACAGTGCGTGAGCAGTTAGGAGTGTTGGGTGTCATCCTTGCGGTTGTGGGAGCTTGTGGATTTATTTGACTGATCTGGACCTTGTGCTCTACTCAAGACACTGTATAAGTTATTTACTGTTTTTCACATCCTTACTAACTGGTGTGAGTTTTGCTTTACTGAAAATAGCAGTAAAGGCCCCTTTGAGAAATGACAAGTAGTAGATCCAGCCAAAGGTGTTTAAAAATAGACGTTTCAGCAATAATAGAAAACTTCTCAGAAGAGATGGTGCCTTGGACTCATCTATTTCATATCTCCCATGAAATGTCGAAAAGACATTTCTACTTTGATTTATTTTCCTTTTTTCCTCCAAAAATCCCAGTAAATTAATACTAAATGGGTTTTTTTTTTTTTTTTTTT